>PVJS01038322.1:0-19469 GCA_004027185.1 Glis glis
GCCACTGTGAATTGTGCTGCTATGAACATGGGTATGCATATATTACTGTTGTTTTCTAGTTTCAATCCCTTTGGTATGATACCCAGTAGTGGTATAGCCGGATCATATGGTGGATCCATTCCGTTTTCTGAGGAATCTCCACACTGATCTCCACAGTGGTTGAACTAGTTTGCAATCCCACCAACAGTGTAGAAGAGTCCCAATTTCCCCACATCCTCGCCAACATTTCTTGTTGTTTGACTTCTTAATGCTTGCCATTCTAATTGGGGTCAGATGAAATCTTAGAGTAGTTTTGATGTGCACCTCTTCAGGGAGATTTAAATATCTTCATTCTGAGGAAAGTATTTTGTGTCTATTTACCACTTTTTGCATTGCCATGTTTCACCTTTCACATGTAAGACTCAAAATTAAGTTCTAAAAGGAAGAATGCTGTTTAATCTAGAGCTTGCCCAAGTTTATGGCCAAGGAATCATTTTGTGTGTACATATTAGCATTCGAGAGCCCTCAGATTTATCAGACCTTAGAGTGAAAACGCTGCTTGAAGGGTATTAGCTGTGAGTGCAATTGTTTCATTTATTCTTTGTGTTGTAGTTAAAAGCCTCAAATGGGGAAATACTTCAAATAATGGGTATATAGCAAAATTTCTCCAAATATTGTATGAATATGAAAAACAAACATCTCAGAATCTAAAGATACAACCATTGCAAATGCCTGTTGCCATTTGCAAATGCCTGTTATAGTTAGAAAGTATAGAGCAATTTTTAACTTAATTTGTTTTATCCATTCAGCATAATTAACAAATGTTTACACTATGAGAAGGGGTTTTTCCTCTATTTTAACAATGAGGAACTTTTTTTAAAGGCCATTATTTTAAAGACACAAAAATATCTGTCTTTCTCGCTATAGTGATGAAAATTTACTTTTTTTTATAAGTAAAGTAATACTAAGGGTAAATTTCTTTTTTTTTTTTTTTTTGCGGTACTGGGGATTGAACCCAGTGGCATTCTACCTGCGAGCTATACCCCCGGCCCTATTTTTTATTCTTTATTTTGAAACAGGGTCTCACTAAGTTGCAGAGGGCCTCACTAAGTAGCTGAGGTTGGTCGCAAACCTGCAATCCTCCTGTTTCAGCCTCCCAAGTACTGGGGTTGCAAGTATGTGCCACCATGCCCGGCTCTAAGGGTAAATTTCAAATTTCACAGCAATATAATTTCACCTTGATAAAGAGACTATGGTATGGCTTGTTACATAGTTTTCATTTCATGGTGTTAGTATAAAATACCACCTTATTTATTAATGTATTTAAAATAAATCTATTATGTTTATATCAGTGATATACAATAGTTAAAATGTTACAAGTCATTGGTTTCATGTAATAAATAGAAATATCATAAATGACACCTTGTTTTGCACATACAATGAGTCAAACTTTTATTAGTAGAAGACACTACTAAAAATGCATATCAAAACAATAAGAATACTTTGTTGAAGCCAGGCATGGTGGCACACACCTGTAATCTAAGTACTTGGGAGGCTGAGACAGGAGGATCTCAGGTTATAAGACAGCCTTGGTGTCCTATGACTCAGTGAGACTCTGGGGGTGTAGCTCAGAGGTAGAATGTTCCTGGGTTCAATCCCCAGTACTACACACACACACACACACACACACACACACACACACACACCGAGTACTTTGTTGACTTTAGTGCTGAAATATGGTACTGTAGTGACTACATATTTTTTTATTCTTTTGCAGTACTGGGGATTGAACCCAGGGGCATTCTACCTCCGAGCTACACCCCCAGCCCTATTTTATTCTTTATTTTGAAACAGAGTCTCAGTAGGTTGCAGGGTTGCAGAGGGCCTCACTAAGTAGCTGAAGCTGGCCGAGAACCTGATCCTCCTGTCTCAGCCTCCCAAGTACTGGGGTTACAAGCGTGCGCCACCACGCCTGTCTGACTACATAATTTAATACTGCATATAAAATATTTTAAATTTTGATTACTTTTGTATAAATAGTTAAATATTAATAATCTACACCAGATTTCCAATGAGGTCATAAATTCAATGGAATCTGTGCTGTTGAAAATGACAGAATTTGGCCAGGGTGGCGCATACTTGTAATCCCAGTACTTGGGAGGCTGAGACAGGAAGATCCAGGTTCACGGCCAGCCTCAGCTACTTAGTGAGGCCCTCCGCAACTTAGTGAGACCCTGTTTCAAAATAAAGAATAAAAAATAGGGCTGGGGGTATGGCTTGGAGGTAGAATGCCCCTGGGTTCAATCCCTAGTACCACATAAAAAGGAAAAAGAAAATGACAGAATTTTCTAATATATCGTTTAATTTTAAAAAAGGAAAAAGGAAAAAATAAAGAAAAAAATCAATGGCAGTATTGAAAAGGACACAAGGAATTTCCATTTGAGTGTTGAGAGCACAGGGTTCTGGATCTTTCATCCTGAAATCTAGACCCAGTTGTTTTACTTTATTCTTAGCAGAATGCTTTAACAGATAACTGATGCTAGAAAATAAGGGATTAATAGCTAGGTTTGGTGGTGTATGCCTGTACTCCCAGTACTTGGGAGGCCTAGACAGGAAGACTACAGGTTTGAGGTCAGTGTGTGGTAACTTAGATCATGTGGAGGAGGAGGAGGAGGAGGAGGAGGAGGAGGAGGAGGAGGAGGAGGAGAAGGAGGAGGAGGAGGCAGAAAGAAGGAATTCTAACTGGTAGATGAAATACAAATTCCTTTCAAGTGCAGTTATACTGCTAGTTAGCAACTGCGTCTTTCTGGCAATTAGCTCTTTTTGCCTTTGTTGTTTTAACATGTCTGGATTTTTTTCACCTACTTTTTTCAGCCCTTTTTCAGTTATGAAGAAGCCACAGAGAGAGACTCATTACTTCTGCGTCTGCACACAAGTGCTTTCAAACTATTTTCCCTTGGCTCGATTATACAACTACACACCTTGAAACTGGTGTTTCCCTCCTATGCCTGGACGGATGATGCATTCTTCTTGTCCTTCTGTATCAGAGAAAATATATGACAATTACTAAAATTTTAAGAATGAATTTACTGTACACAGCAGATCCATATATCCACCACAGTTACCTCTCTCATAACGTTTCCTACCACGCACCCCTCTTTTCCTTCAACCACATCAGTCTTCTTGCTGCTCACGTACCCCAGGCTGCACCATTTTGGACCTTCTCAATCCATCACCTTTTATATAAACACTCTTTCCCCTCACATCAGCGTGCCTTTCACTCTTACTTCTTTTAGCTCACGACTAGAGGAGAACCTTCCCGGAGAGACCTACCTGCCCCTCAAATCTGAAATGCTGCTTAACCTAGCTACCTGCACCACTATTTCTTCCCTTGCATCCTTCACATTTCACCACAGCAGAGATGACTACCTGACATACTCTGTATTTTCTTGTTTATTTGTGTGTTGTTTATCTCTTCTCATCTGTTCCCTGTGGACTCTAAAGTCCAGGAGTACAGAAATTTATTTCTTTTGGTCATTGCTTTTTTTTTTTCCCAGCTCCTAGAACAGGGCCAAGCCTATTGAACACTGGATAATTATTTTAAAAGTAATTATTATTTAAAACTTAGCATATTTTAATGTACTTGCCTTTATTTAGCTCATAATGCATAAAGTCCTACTTTTTAAATCCCTGTATTTTATTTCAGAACTAGAAACTAGTTGGGGGGAAATAGAACACACTGGATATTTTCAAGTATTCATGATGCGTTATTTACTCTAACAGGTATTGCTTTTATTATATATATATATATATATATATATATATATATATTTGCGGTACCAGGGATTGAACACAGGGGCATGCTACCTCTGAGCTACACCCCTGGCCCTATTTTTTATACTTTATTTTGAAACAGGGTCTCACTAAGTTGCAGAGGCCTCACTAACTAGCTGAGGCTGGCCGCGAACCCAGATCCTCCTGTCTCAGCCTCCCAGGTACTGGGATTACAAGCATGCGCCACCCCACCCCGCTCGCTTTTATTGTATATTAAATTAAATATCACACTAAAATTCTTTTATGAATATAATTTTAAATAGCCCCAGGTTCTCATGCCTCAAAATAAAAAAAGAAAATTCCTGAAAAAGTACTCTGATTCTAAATAACAGCAGTTTTAGTTTGTCAATATCTAAATCACTTTCCTAATGTAGAATATTGCTCTAAAGCAAGCACAGAACGAGTATTTGTCTCGTAATCATTCTTTGGAAATATTTTTTACCTTCCAAAAACATTAAAATCATTTAAATATTTTTTTCTCAAAATAGACTTATTTAAAGAAGGTTTTGGGAAGAAAATTGGCACATAAATAATTTCCCAGTGGAGTTGGGCATGGTGGCATACACTTATAATCCCAATACTTGGGAGGTTGAGACCAGAGAATCCAAGTTCGAGACCAACCTCAGGTACTTAGGCCCTCCGGAACTTAGCAAGACCCTGTTTCAAAATAATGAATAAAAAATCGGGCTGGGGGTGTATCTCGGAGGTAGAATGTCCCTGGGTTCAGTCCCCAGTATGGCAAAAAAAAAAAAAAGAATATCCCAGTGGACATTTGTCATTCTTGGTTCCCTACATACACTTTTATTGCTTTGCAAAGATATAATGCATGAGATGATAGAGTGAATACTTCCAGAATCTAGGTCAAGTTGACAAAATTATTTAAGCTCCACCGTGTATAAATTGAAATGTCTATGTCCAATTCTCACATCTCCCTGACTCTCTTAGTGTCTACCTATCTGTGACTCATCTTCCCTGAATTTATGTTTTAGTTTATAGAGTGATGGCATGCATGCACATTGCAGTCTAAAATAAAGGCAAAGTACTCCTAAAAAATTTTGTTAATAACTGACTTTGAAAGATTAATAATTAATTTGAAGAAATTTGTCCTAGTTGATATTTTATGAGTGGCTTCTATGGTGCCCATTTATGAGTTATGCAGTTATACTGTGGAATTCTTAAAATATTAGCTAGTAACATGAATGTCTTACCTTTTTTATTTAAGATATGTTTCATATTTATATTAGAACAAATGCCCTTATAAATCCATTCACATTTCTTTTCATGAAAAATATATAGAAGATATTGCCTTGATACTGCTTTTGTAATAGTACCATTTGCAATTTTTAACATGTTGGAAATAACTAAAAGTAATAATTTCCACTTTTGCTAATGCCAAGATAAGTAGATGACATTTTGCAAGAAGAAATAATTTAGATTAGATAATAAGGAAACAGTGACAAAAATTAAGCATGTTTTCAGAAAGTTGGACTTTGTGTTATGTCTGGGTGGAAATCAATAGCATTTTAAACATTTTTGACTTTGCCAATTTATGTGTGTGTGTGTGTGTGTGTGTGTGTGTGTGTGTGTGTGTGTGTATGTCATAGTAAATTTTATACCATGGTATAAATGACTATATTCCCAGAATCAGCAAATATCTATTACTTTATATAAAGGAAGCATTCTTAAAAGTCATATATAAATCAGGTTTTATGCTCTTTGGCTATCAAGCTGTAGTTCCTGTTGAGTGACAATGTAATTTCAGAGATGTGCTTCCAAAGAAAATATTGGCTCCTGAGCCTCATAAAATGTCAGGTCAGAATGCAGCAAACCTCTTCCTATCTTAAATTTAAAAATAAATGAATATTTTTATATTAAAATGTTTCCAGGAACACTTGAGTCAAAAACCATATTTACAGTCCAATATAGTACTAGACGCTTGTGAAGACTGGCTCTAAAATGTGCATTTATAGAAAGCTTATATTAAAGTTTTTTTTTTTCTTTCCAAAGAGCATCCAGAAATCTAGTTGTATTTGTCTATGTCTCCTTCCTGGTGGCTCTTGGTTCACTGACTAGGTGTTTTCTAGACATAGGAATTACAGATTAAAAAGCTGTCAAAGAAATGCAAGGTGGGATTCTAGTATTTTCAGAAAAAAAATGAAACTATTCATAAATGCAACACTGGTATAAACACTTCAACTGTAAGAATTTAAGATGAAAAATCTTCCAGCTACTCTGTGTTGGAGAATAAAAACCCTGCTTTGCCCAATTTAAAACACACACACACAGATCTGCCTTTTAGCTCCAGCTTTGCTTTTTGCATTATGTAGGAAAAAATTAGTGCCATTAATTATACTCTATGGCTGTGTATGTTTTTTTTTCTGAACAATTATTGTTGTATTTGCTCTGTCTCAAGAGAGTAATATTTGACTTAAAACACATTTATTGGTATTAGAGTGATGATTCATAGACAGAGGCAGAAAAAGGAATAGTATTTACCAGATTCCTCTGAATGAGTTTGTGTTAAGTATCGGTTTTTATTACTGTGTTTTTCTGAGGTTTGTGCTTTCTTATTTCTGAAAATAGATTGTTTTGGAGAAAACAGAACCACTTCCGGAAATTTAGAATAGAACAGTTTGCTCATATTTCCTCAGAAACCGAGTAAAATGATCTGCAGATATTCTCATGGTGCTGTTTCATTTGAAATGGTTGTTTCTTTTTTGAGAAAATTACATGAAAAAGCTAAGATGTTTCTTTGAGTCTTTGATACAATCTGGAAGTATTTATTTGTTTCTGTTGGTTTCCTTTAAATGTATTTTTCTTAAAAACTGAAATTCCCCAAATGAATAAATACTTTTTTGCTCTTGCTTTCCTGGAAGTGCACAGAGTGTGGATGGGCCTAACACTAAATGTAGGTAACTTAGGAAGGGTAGTTACGTATGACATGGTAAGCTAATGGTTGATCCGATTATATTTCCATCTGCAATAAAAGATTTGCCACATCTTGCTTGATCATTTTGAAGGCATTCGGGCATCTTATTGCATAGTTAACATCACTATCTTTGTGATCCATAAACAATATAAAATCTTTTAAATAAATATTTATGGAGTGTTTCTCAAAGACATATCCCACACACCCAGGGCATTAGTAGCTTCAAAAGGACCACGGTAAACCATATTACCTACAGTTAGGGTAAATGTGGTGATGCATAGTGAGGGGAGTGGTGGACAAGCTAATTTGTTGCTCTAATCCCTCTCCAAGAAAAGACCTATTACTCTAGTAGTACTAGGGATTAGTCTCTGCAGACGTTCGTTAGTTGTCTGCACCACCACCTCCTTGCCCACCCCTCCCCAACAGATTTTCATCAGCATCAGGCAGCTGCCTGGTACAAAGCTGCATTGCCCACAGTTACCTCTGAGCAAGGAAGCCCACACGCAAAAGGTGGTGGGGTTAGGCATGAACTAAGGCCTGGATAATATGAGAATACTTTAGCTCCAGAGCATCCCTTGTGTTAATAGCTGTGTGCAAATGACTTCATGGTATTGCAAAAGTGATGCACATTCAATAGAAATTGTACTTCAAGCCCGGTGTGGTAGCACACGCTTGTAATCCCAGTACTTGGGAGGCTAAGGAGAATCACAGGTTCATGGCCAACCTCAGCAACTTAGTGAAGCCCTCCACAACTTAGTGAGACCCTGTTTCAAAACTAAAAAAATAAAATAGGGCTGGGGGTGTAGCTCCGAGTTAGAATGCTCCTGGGTTCAGTCCAGGAGCCACAAAAAAAGAAAAGAAAAAGAGAAATTATACTGCAGTTTTGAATTTTGAACTACTTCAGGCTCTTGTATCTTCTCTGGTGAGGTGGAGCAGCTGCAGTGAGCGGCGCCACCGCTTGATCATGAGGGGAGACATCTTTGACTTGTGACATTTTCAATTCATAAGGAGTTCAGTGGGACATAACTCTGCCATTATTTATGGGGCAGATCCAAATTTATTCATATTTGAAAAATAATACAAGTTTTTATGTTAAATATATGTATTTCCAGTACTTAAAAATATTCGATTTAATCTTTACGACTGTATAAAATGACTGATCTCACTTCCATGTTACGGATGAACACTGTATAAACCAGAGGCCGCAATAGTATTCGGATATAAATTTCTAACTGAACTGACATTCTGTGTCCTTAGTACTTTCTTATAATGCCTCCTGGGAAGAGCAAACCCTTGAGATGCTGAAGCGATCGCAAATTGTTAAAATAAAACTACAAACGATGCCTGTCTTGAGACTGTTAGTGTGTAGAATCAAAGCATTGGAAATATGGCAGAAAATCAAAGAGCATCTTTGGATAATGTGTTATAATGTTAGATAAAAAGCACAACTGTAGAAGATTTGTCAATTAATGACTGTTAATAACAATCTCCTAGAATGCCACTCAGGCTAAAAAAAGAGTCACAAAATGCCATTTAATATCTTAATTTGAAATGAATTTTAAACTGAGGCAATCTTTATTACTAGCACATGTAATGACTGTAGTAATATGGGGCTAGAGTCTTACTATATCAAGCTTGCTACTTTCTTTTCCTTTTCTCTTTCTCAAAAACTGACTATAAAATTCAAGAGGTTTGAAAAGTGGTAAATATTGGAATTTGGGGAAATATGTATCTCTCTCTACATCCTACAAGTTTACTCTGGAGTTTCCATGAGATAATTGTTTTTTTAAATACACATTTTAAGACATTTATATTAAGGAAATAAATGATGCCCTTTTTATGGAATTTCTTTGTGAAGTAATTGGATTAAGAGATATTTGGGGACAGGAACATCGCCTTGTTATGTTGCTGAGGCCCTCAGCAACATAACGAGACCTTGTTTCAAAATAAAAAAATTAAAATAGAGCTGGGGGTGTAGATCAGAGATAGAACACCCCTAGGTTCAATACTAAGTGCTACAACTAACAAACAACAAACAACCAAAAACAGTCAGGCGTGGTGGCGCACGCTTGTAATCCCAGTACTTTGGGAGGCGGAGACCGGAGGATCTGGGTTCACGGCCAGCCTCAGCTCTCTCTCTCTCTCTCTCTCTCTCCGTCTCTCTCTTTCTCTCTCTCTCTACCTAGTGAGGCCTCCACAACTTCATGAGACCCGGTTTCAAAATAAAGTATAAAAAATAGGGCCGGGGGTGTAGCGCGGAGGGAGAACGCCCCTGGGTTCAATCCCCAGTACCACAAAAAACCAAACCAAACAAACAAACAAACAAAAAAACCAAAAACAACTTTTTGCCAAAGAAGACATTTTTATTATTTAAAATGGATTTCTTTTATTACTTAAAATGAAATTGAACTTGTATCTTCACAAATTGTTGTGGCAAAATTATTAATATGATAGTTAATTTTATTTATCTTTCTACATAATTGCCTATATTTACATGTTAACATGTGTATTTATATGTTAACCTATTTATAGCCCCCGGTTTTATTATCATGGGCTAGAAAAATTGTTCTGATGGCAGAGGGGCATGGTTGGCAGATGTGTCACAGGACTTGAAAGTGAAAATCTGAATAATAAATACAATGTCAACAAAAGTGAAAGTTTTATGGTCATTGATATCATATGATGGCATTACTGTTTTTCATTGCTGCATTGATTTATAGTTGACGATTCGTTATATTTTGGTAAGTGATAAGAGTTTTAGTGCATTCAAAATGCCTATCCCTGGTGTCACAATCCTCTGTGATTTCCCAAACTCCAGTGATGAACTATGGATCAGAATTTCTGAGTGTGTTTTTAAGAATATATTTTTTAAAGCTCCACATATAATTTTAATACAGTGCCAGTTAGGGAAATTATTATTAGACAACCAAGACAGAGAAAATAATCAAATACATTGATGTGCACACTTAAGAACTATTTTGGTTGAGTGTGATAAATCAATTCACAATATTGGGAAAAGATCAATACCAGTTTGAGAATTACTGGATTGTAAAATGTGTGCATGTGAGTTATTGCTTTATCTTATGGCCCCATTCCTGCCTTTACCCTCAATATTTCCTCTATGGGATGAGGGGAAACACTGTATAACAATTTTCCTATACTTAAGAAACTGTCAAAGTATTCTAAATTAATATAGAAATTTAATTTAGATTTTTAAAAGTCTCAGGCCATCGTAAAAATGGTAGTGCATGGTACTTCATAAAATTTAAACAGGTAAAGTAGAAAGTTCACGTGCATGTCTTTTAATATAGCCTTTATATGCACTGGAGAATGCCTTAAAAGTCTGCAGTGCCCTATGATACTAGGAAAATAGTCACTGCTTTTTTTATACTGTACTTATGGTAGCATTTGGAGACATCTTTAGCAATCATTGGAAACTGTAGAGTTTATGCTTAACTTTTACTATAGTATATATGCTTAAGATTCATAGATACTTTAAAATAAAAGAATTGTACAGAAGGTTGGAAAGGGAATTGTACAGAAGGTTGGAATTATATTAGGGAAAATTGTGCTATTGCTGAAGAAAGCTGTGTTCAGAGGAGGGGCACACTCTTACACCTCCATATGTCGGACTAAATTCCATTAACTGATATTTTGGCTCAGTTAACCTTCTCCAATTCCAACTCTAATTCTAGCCAAGACTGTGTTGCATTAACATGCAATGCAGCTTTAAATTTTTAATATGAACAGTCTACATGAAACTATCGAAAGCAAACCTGTTACCTACTTTTACTTGTGGTAATGAAGCAGCTGGTTCTTTGATGTTATTCTCCATACTACGTAACCATATTCACTTTTCACACATGAAATGCTGGTACTCTATATTTAGCTTTACAGAACTTGTCATTAATGATGGCCACATACAAATTTGCAGTTAAAAGTAGTTTACTTTAGTTTTTCTCTTTTTTTTGTGGTAGTGGGGATTGAACCCAGGGACATTCTACCTCTGAGCTCCGCCCCTGGACCAATTTTTTATTCTTTATTTTGAAACAGGGTCTCAGTAAGTGATAGAGGGCCTCACAAGTAGCAGAGGCTGTCCGCGAACCTGTGATCCTCCTATCTCAGCCTCCCAAGTACTGGGATTATAAGTGTGTGCCACCACGCCTGGCTGAGGAAGTTATTTTTAAAAGGCCTAGAACTAGGAGAAAGACCTTAGCCCCATTCTAAGTTGGATGTTTTAGAGGGAGGGATACTATGGAAAATCAGTAGAATCAGAGAAGTAGAAAGTAAGGGTGGGTTAGTGTAAATGAGAGTAGGCCAGCTGTGTTTATTAGCTGATAATTACCACAGTCATCATTCTGTCCTTTCATGGGGTCTTGGAGACAGAAGTCTTATTCTTTTGATGATTATATTCTTAGGAATAGCTCCCAGGTTCTTGAGAGATGCTTCTGAGTTGCAAGGGATACATATTTATAATTGTGAGCCCTTTTTAGTAAATGCCTGGCAGGATGTTATGGACTATCAAACGAGGGCTTGGCTTCACAAGCAATATTAAAAAATTATTTCTATTCAAGGTAGGAAGAGATAATATGCCAAAAATCTCTGAAGAGCTTCATAGAGCAGAAACACATGACATTATTGGGTCAATTGAGTAATATTCTACATAATCTAAGTTTGAGACAAATTTATGTCATAATTCTAAATAATATTATATATGCTGTGTAGGTTTTGTATAAAGCTAATACACAAATACTTTTATAATATATACTAACTGCATGCATCACGACCATATATTATTTTTGCAAAGAGAATGTTGTGTAATTTATTTTAAACTTCCTGTGGATTGTTTTATGTACAATATTCAATCTGAAATATGTTCTTTGATTCAATGCAATCTTATTCAGAATCTCAGCAGATCAAACATTCTGAAAGTCCTGGTAAAAGTTCTAGACAGCCGGGTGTGGTGGCGCATGCTTGTAATCCTGGTACTTTGGGAGGCGGAGACCAGAGCATCCGGGTTCGCGGCCCGCCTCAGCTCTCTCTCTCTCTCTCTCTCTCTACTTAGTGAGGCCCTCCACAACTTCATGAGACCCGGTTTCAAAATAAAATATTAAAAAAATAGGGACGGGGGTGTAGCGCGGAGGTAGAACCCCCCTGGGTTCAATCCCCGGTACCGCAAAAAAAAAAAAAAAAGTTCTAGACAAAAGCCTATACACCAAAAAGGCAAATCCATACTCCTGGTATAAGTCAATTCCAATTGTAACAAATCACTTCCTCTTTAAAGATGAAATGATACCAATATCCTCAACTTGTTCCCAAGAAATTGTTTCTCTCAAAGGATGGCGCCAGATCAGTTCAGCATTTGTCTCTGTGTCTGTCAATAGAGAATCAGCAGTGGCTAGTGTGGTGAGTGTGGTTAGCCTCCATGTCTGCTGCCATAATCACTTTGCAACTAGAGTCAAATGTCCATGCTGCCCACCGCTGTACCAAATATTCAGGAGAAAGGAGTTGGTAGAAGGAATCAGGTTTATTACTCAAAGCCACCTCTGACATGATAAAAGAGACTTTTCACCTCTAATCTCTAACCTACCTCTGGTAGGCTCAGGGCGTGGAGGGTTTTATAGGAGAAAGGGGGGATACAGTAAGACAGTGAGCCGGAAGTCTATGTGGGGCAAGGTCTTCATCTCTAGAGCAGTGTGTCTCTTCTTCTTTCTCTCTGGAACATTTTGTGGATCTTGACCTCCTTCACCCAGCACCTGCATTATCTTTTCAAACAGACATATTACTTTTCTTCAAGTAAATTCACATGCCATTTTCTATAGAACTAGAGAAGGTAGGGGTCTTTATAGAGCCTCTTTTTAGAATTTAGGATACCAGCAAAAGAGTGGTGTTAGAGAGGGATCATGAGAGGACTGGGGAGGAGAGGCAAAAGTAACTCTGCTGAGAACAGCTTCCTGAAGGAGCCTCACTGCTGCAATTTCACCCTCTCTGTACTGTTCCAGTACTGAGCTAGTCAATGACAGAGGCTGTCAGGGGTCAACTGGCTTTTCGCTTTATCTGCTGTGACATGGTGAATACTACTTAGTTAGCATTAATGTAAGAGTCAAGTGTCTTCCTACATTTACACAGCTCTATAAATCCATCAAATGGACTCTTTCCCAGGCTTCCTTATCACCCATCTCATCTCTTCTTGAGGTCAGTGAGCAAATACTCAAGCTCTTTACCACTCTCACACATCAGTACATGCCCTTAGTCCGTTCCTCTTTCCAGATAGCATTGATGAGATAGTGTCCATTAGAAGGATATTCCTGATTTCTATCCGTATGGATCACTCCTGATCTCAGCTTTGGTGCAGCAGCAGCCCCGTGTTTTCCTGCACCACATAGTGAGCAAACCCAAGTTTCAGGACACCTTGGCATTTTTCCTCTTCCTTTACTCGGTCATAAATGATCTCATGTGAACATAAGTTTGAGAGGGGGGACGAGCCACAGTGCAATAGTAATGAGTGACACAGAGACATTCTTCTCATTCAATTTATTTGTGTCCCCTCGCTCTGTTTCTGCTTGATCTTGAATGTACCCCTTCCTCTTCCAAGTAGAAATAGTGGATTTCTACTTGACCAGTCCTGCTTTTGCTCATTGACTAAGCCCAACTTATGATGGGCAGCTCTAATACCACAAAAGTTTCTAGAAAAGAAAAAATTACTAAATACTCTAATATTCATTTTACAAGTTTACCTAGTCTTATTATAATATGAAAATATGATAGAAAATTACATACCAACCTACTTATGTATATTGACTTAATTAATTAACAAGTGTTTTAACAAATCAATTCCACAGCCAGATTTGTATTTTAGTATCACATATTGGAGATTAAAGACACAAACCATGAAATGATAAACTTGACTAAATGAAAACTGATATACTAAAATGGTAAAAAAGTATTATTAAGACATTTATTGGAACACAAAGTAAGCAGCAGAGGTTTGGTGTCCACAATATATCCAGAACGCCAAAGAATCAATAAGTAAAGAAACCTCATTTCTGCCAAATGGCCAAACACTGTGAAAAGACAGTTCAATAAAAAGGAAATCCTCATAATAAGATGTGACCAAATACTCAAACTTTACTAGTTATCAGGAAAACAGAATGTAGATCATTTAAAACGAAGTTTATAAATTAAAAAAATAAAAATACATCATATTTACAAGTTTGAAAAAGAGCATAGAATATCAGAAATCAATGTCAACTCCATTTCCATGGGTAATGCGCATTGTCATAAGCCTTTGAAGAGTGGGTCTACAGGACATGGTTGAGTCAAAGATATGTTGCAACATATGTTCCAGAAATTCCATTCTTTTTAAGTCCTAGAGGAACTTTCTTTCTTGGAAACAATATGACAGGTGTACTATTTTTCATTTTAACATGTTTTTATTAAAATTTTGGAACAAGTTAAATGTCCACCACCCATGACAATGAATAAATGATGATTTGACCCTAAGTGACAAATAGGAATTGATGAACTGAACCAGAGCTACATGAATTCATATATATGTACAGTTATATCTATGTCTATCTACAGAGAAAGAGAGAGAGAGAGAGAAATTGACATAGAGGGAGAGAGAGGGAGACAGAGATAGAGAATGAACAAGCAAGATATGAAAGAAGATTTAAAGAAGTTCTATTAATGTTAAAATATGCAACAATAAATGTTTTAAGATTCATATGCATAAATCAAAATTTAGTAGGAAAGGTACCTGGATGATACCTAACAAATTCTGGAAGTGATTTCTTCAGGTGTAGTAAGGCCATTTGTGAGAAGGAGAGTAATGTAGCCATGGAGAACCATTGAACCGTACATTATTAATAATGCTTTTCTTCAGCTATAGGTTTTATTTTGTTGTTTTTTGTTTGTTTTATGGTGCTCAGGATTGAACCCAGGGGCATTCTACCTCTGAGATACACCCCAACTCTATTTTTCTTTCTTTCTTTCTTTCTTTTCTTTCTTTCTTTCTTTCTTCTTTCTTTCTTTCTTTCTTTCTTTCTTTCTTCATTTTATTTATTTATTTTATTTTGAAACAAGGTCTTGCTAAGTTGCTGAGGCTGGCTCTGAACCTGCGATCCTCCTGCCTCAGCCTCCTAAATACTGGGACTACAGGTGTGCACTACCACGCCTGGCTACTCAGGTGTTCTTTATATTATTTGTATACCTTTTCTGTGCATAGCAATATTTTACTACATTCTTTAAAAAGCATACAAATGGAAAAAAATCCATGAAGGTCCTTATTGATTTTAACCTTTCAAGATTACAGAAGCTAAAAGGTAGGATACTTTTTACTTCGATGTTTCCATGTTTCTTTAATATTGAATTTCAAATTTAATCCATATCAAATGGTCTTCATTCACTTGTTTTTCATCTTTTAAGTGAAAAACTCAGAAGGTATATCTCTATGGAGTAATAAAATGTTTATTCAGGAGGAAAACTGTGCCCCATAAGCATTGCCCATACCTGTGAAAGTGCCTTATAAATTCAGGATTAAGGGAACGTTAAATATTGGAGAAGCAGAAGGAATCTGTGGAAAAAAGACTTGTTGATATAGAAAGCAGTATAATATAGTTGAAAACAGAAGCAAGCAAGTTTATATATTAGCCCTGTGGATTATGAGCTTATAACCAAGGGCAAACTCTTTTAACAATCCATTTACTCATCTTTTGAAAACAGGGACAAGCTATCTACCTCTTTGGGTCACCGAGGACTAAATGTATTAGAGAACTCAAGAAACTCACCACTAAAAAAACAAATAACCCAATAAAAAAATGAGCAAGTGAACTAAATAGACACTTCACAAAAGAAGAAATACAAATGGCCAATAAATGTATGAATAAATGCTCAACATCATTAGCAATCAGAGAGATGCACATCAAAACTACCCTGAGATTTCACCTAACCCCAATTAGAATGGCAATCATTAAAAACACAAACAACAATGAATTAACTGTGGAATTGGTTAATAATAATATATTAATTTTGGTTCATTAATTTTAACGAATATACCACCACTGTACAGAAAGATGTTAATAATAGGGGAAACTGAGCCGAAGAGAATATTGAAACTCTATATTCTCTGTTGAGTTTTCTTGTAAATCTAAAAACTGTTCCAAAAAATACAACTTATTAATAAATAGAAAACAATGATACAGTACTCTTATATTTCCTATTACATAGTTTTCCAAAAACAGATAAAATATACTTATGTCAAATTTAAGTACTTAGAAGTTGAGACAGAAAGTACCAGCTTTATAATGCAGACTTGATAATGGAGAATGCGTCCGTCTTCCTGAAAATTGCTTCAGAATTATTTGATCACTGAACAGGATCTGAGAAAGTCTTTGTGTAGGATTGAGGAAGTGTTAGCCAGAGCAAGTTTTACACATCATTTTTAATGTCCTAATCATCTTAATTAGACACAGCATGTATTGAATGTTATTTTGTGATTGACTCTCATTTTCATATCCATTACGTGTCCACTCACTTCTATAATAACCCTGCGAGGTAGATAAACATTTTGCCTCCATTTTAAATATGAAACACACAGAGAGATACAGAGTCCTGTCATTTATCTTTGCTCTCACAGATAATAAATGACAGCGGAGAAATTCAGGCCAAGGAAGTCAAATTTAACTACTGTGCTATGTATGTATGACCCAGGGGAAAAAACTGGAAGGGAAGAAGCTAAAATGACGGTAGATGTTCCTTAAAAATAGACTTTTAAGATCCTTATGATAAAATAAGTTATTGTTTTAAATAATTTTTTTTTAGCGGTACTGGGGATTGAACCCAGGGGTATTCTACCTCCGAGCTACACCCTAGCCCGATTTTTTCTTCTTTATTTTGAAATAGGGTCTCGCTAAGTTGCGGAGGGCCTCACTAAGTAGCTGAGGCTGACCAGGAACCCACAATCCTCCTGTCTCAGCCTCCCAAGTACTGGGATTACAAGTGTGCGCCACCACGCCCGGCTATTTTAAAGAACTTTTAAGAACTTTGAACAGTATTAGCCAACTATTTGAAAGTTTTCCATGAGCCATGACTTAAATTATTGAATTGTATGTAAAGTTTAAGCTTAGCTAAACTTTAGGGATTACATTTACTCAGTAATTCATGGAGTATTCATGGAATGCCTCCCACGTGCTGGGCATGATGGAGCACATGACATCCTTCAGGGAAGCAGGGTAGAAGAGTGTAGATGAACTAAACTGCCCAAAGAAGCTAACCATAATTCATTTTGTGATTAAGGATTATCCCTACTAATTATAAAAGAGGCAATTTTATGAATATGTCCCTAGGGACATATCCATACAATTAACATATTTATAAATTTTGCATGCACTGTTTATAATTCAATGACTGTGTCTCTTTTTGCTATTTATCTTTTTTGTTTGTCTTGTTTTCCTCCCTATTGGGTTTTTATTTTCATTAAATAGTAACTGGAATGATTGGTAAAATTCTTCACAAGATGTCGATTAACAAATTTAAGTTTAACTTATTCCTAGCAACATAAACATTGTTAGTATTACCAAGGATTTAAGGGAAAAATCTTTTTTTATTGTAAAAAGGGATTGCTCGTTTTCTTTTACTTTATGTAGCACAGCAGTTTAAAATAAAAGTCATCATGTTTTACAGCTGATTTATATTATTAATTAATATTTTCAAAGCATATTTGGAATTAGAAGTCATTGACTATATCTCAAAGAATGCATTTTAAAATAATAATCATTTTCTTCACCAATAGAAAGTTGATGTCAACAAATATCTCTTTTAAGTTATGAAGAACCAATTAATTGCTTATATTTAAAAGGTTTCTTGGCCTTCGATTAGGAGCGTAAAGATAGAAATTAAGCGTACAATTGTAATAAAATATTCATATTTATAGGACAGCTTTATTTTCACCCTACATAGGACAGCTTGTGCTAATAATGTGTCTTTATATTTTACCTCACAAAAGGATAAAAAATTATTATTGCACAAATCTTGGCAGTACTTTTTGGGTCTTTAAATTAGTAAGTTTCTATTTTTAAGATGTCTAAAAATAGGGTCACAATTATAAAAGATATGTAAATCTCTTTACTCACATAAATCTTAATACTGAAATACACTAAATTTCTATTAGTTAAGAAAAATGGGGTTGCAGTGTTACTATCAATATATTGAAGGATATTTTAAATTAACTTGAGCATCTTTAGCCTTCTTTGGATAAATCTGGCTATAAAGTATGCAGAGTAAAATATAAAAGAATAATAAATTTGCTGTTAAACAGTGTTTATAAATTTAGATAAGTACTTTTTATATTTTTAGTTTTTCATTTGCCTTCTTTGTGTGTGTGTGGTACCTGGGGTTGAACCCAGGGGCATTCTACCTCCGAGTTACATCCCCAGACCTACTTTATATTCTTTATTTTGAAACATGGTCTCACTAAGTTGTGGAGGGTCGCTGGTTCGTGGCCAGCCTCAGCTATTTCATTTACCTTTAATGAGGGTTTAGATATAATGTTATTTACATGGGAAAGATCAATCAGATATTGGAAGAAGAAATAAGGACAAAGACATGCTAAATTCTACTTTTAGAAAAATAAAGAGATGAGACAGGAGATTAAAGATGGCGGGATAGAGGGAGACCAGCGTGTTTCAGGTGCTCCGAGCCTCGGAATTCAACCAGCAGAAAGACTGCTTCTTGACAAGGAAAGAAAAGCAGCCAAAACTCAACGAAACAATGACAGTCAAAATGCAGTGAATAGGAGGCCGCAGAGAGTGCAGAGGACTGTAAAGAGCTCCATGCATCTCACCTGGTGAGTGGAGAGCGGCGGCAGCGGCGCCATCTTGGAGGCCACACCGGCACGCGACTCTCAGAGACCAACTCCAGCAAAGAAGCCGCAGATCCCTGTGAGGCCAGCCACTACAGACCATCATCACAAGCAGTCAACTCCAGACCATGATGAAGCTCAAGTCGGACTAGACCCGCACCTATGACGGAGACGGCTACAAGAAGCAGGCCGCGGATTAAAGATGGCGGGGTAGAAGGAGACAGCGTGTTTCAGGTGCTCGAGACTCAGAACTCAACCAGCAGGAAGACTGCTTCTTGACAAGGAAAGAAAAGCAGCCAAAACTCAACAAAACAATGACAGTCGAAATGCAGTGAATAGGAGGCCGCAGAGAGAGCAGAGGACTGTAGAGAGCTCCACACATCTCACCTGGTGAGCGCGGAGAGCAACGGCGGAGGCGCCATCTTGGAGGCCACGCCGGCACGCGACTCTCAGAGACCAACTCCAGCAAAGAAGCCGCAGATCCCTGTGAGGCCAGCCACTACAGACCATCATCACAAGCAGCCAACTCCAGACCATGATGAAGCTCAAGTCAGAGCAGACCCGCACGTACGATGGAGACGGCTACAAGAAGCAGGCCGCGGATTAAAGATGGCGGGATAGAGGGAGACAGCGTGTTTCAGGCACTGAGACTCAGAACTCAACCAGCAGGAAGACTACCTCTTGACAAGGAAAGAAAAGCAGCTAAAACAACGAAAAAATGATAGTCGAAATTCAGTGGAATAGGAGGCTGCAGAGAGAGCAGAGAACTATAGAGAGCTCCACGCATCTCACCTGGTGAGCGGAGAGCAACGGTGGCGGCGCCATCTTGGAGGCCACGCCGGCACGCGGCCCCCAGAGACCAACTCC
>PVJS01038323.1:0-19466 GCA_004027185.1 Glis glis
CTGAGGCTGGCTGCGAACCCGGATCCTCTGGTCTCAGCCTCCCAAGTACTGGGATTACAAGTGTGAGCCACCATGCCCAGCTAAGACCCTGTTTCAAAATAAAAAATAAAAAGGGCTGGGGGTGTAGCTCAGAGGTAGAATGCCCCTGGGTTCAGTCCCCAGGACCAAAACAAAGAACAACATGGAACTAACCAAGAGAGAGACCGTGCCCTCAATACCCCACTTGGGACCTCTCTCCACAGTGCCATTGATAGAGGCACTACTTCAGGTCAGTGATAGCAAGAGTTAAAAGTTTATCCAACTTTATTATTCAACATCCATCTTATTTTCTAAGGATAGCATAGGAGAATTTGTCAAGCAACTTCAGAAACATGACAATACTTCTTAAACCTAGAGTTGAAATCAATTCCATTATTTCCCTGCTGTATGACATTGAGCAAGTTGCTGAAACTCTCTGGGTTATAGTTTCCATTTGTAAAACTAATCACAATATCTGCCTTATATGTTTATAGAGAGGATTAAATGTGATGATGCATGCTAAGTATCTGGCACATGATACTTATGCAAAACAAGAGCTAGCTTATGTTTTCTTTCCCAAAATACATATGCATCTAGTTTGACACGAGGGTTTTATCTTTTTTTGATAGATGGTGGCTTAAGGGAGGACTGCTGCCTCATTCCAGAAAAATCATAGCAACACAAATAATTGTATGTGTCTAAAATTGGTCATGAAATGGGCCAAAAGAGTCATTCAGGGATAAACTTTGAGGAATATTAAGTGTGTCATAAGGCAATAAGAAGAATATTATTGGTTGAGAATGAAAATAATTAAACTTTACAGCCGGGCATGGTGGCTTGTAATCCCAGTATTTGGGAGGCTGAGAGAGGAGGATTGCAGGTTTGAAGACAGTCTCAGCAAGTAGTGAGACTCTCATCAACCTAGTGAGATCCTATTTCAAAATAAAAATAAAAATTAGGGCTGGGGGTATAGCTCGGAGGTAGAATGCCCTTGGGTTCCATCTCCAGGACCACACACACAAAAAAACCCCTCTAGGTTTCTTTTTGTCCAAATATTATGAGATTAATGGGCATGTATCTTTATTATCAATTTGAGGCTGAAATATTTGTCAAACCAGCTAAATGTCTTGGTCACCTAAAAATATGGCACTTATAGAAATCTGCACCATAGAAAATGTTGCCAAGAAACTTCTAATGAAATTTTACTAAAATCTGGTCTTTTTCTAAGAAAGAACACACTGGGAGAAACTAAGGGGTAAGAGAGAAGAGCCCAACTTTTGGAGTCAGAAAGACTTAACTTGGAAGACTAGCCTTCCACTTAAAAACTAGGTTGCCTTTAGTAAGCTTCATTGCACATATCTAATCTTCAGTTTCCTCATCTATCCAATGTGAAAACTAATGCCAACTTCATAAGGTTGTTGAGCAGGTTAAGTGACTTACCATATGCAAAGCACTTCATACAATATAAGCATTCAGTAAAGGTTAACTCCACTTTCCTGGGCTCTGCTAGCTAAGCACAGGCAAACAATGAGGAAATGAAAACAGTATTTTGTTCAAATGAACTGCGCTCGATTTGCTTTAAAACACACTCAACAAACTTCTACCTTTTATTTCCAGCATGGGCCTTCACAAATCGATAATTTTGACCCCACCATTCACGATAGCCAAGACAAGTTATGAAATGGCATCTATTTTTAAACACTTACTAAAAGATATAGAAGGGAAAATGCATTTCTAATGATCTCGTGCCTAATCCTATGACGCTTGCTAGATAAAACATGATCTCATATTTTGATTGCAATTGTTCTTAGAAGTCACTTAATTTAAAAAATATGTATATATTAATCAATGTGATACCTGCAGCTGGAAACAAAGTAAATAAGACTTGGGGTGAAATGCAAACACTCACTCCCATCCTTCTCTTCTCACTCTCAATCCTGCCTCCCAGAGGCAAGCTCTTTCAGTTGTTACTGTTTTTATTTTTGGCAGCTACCTCCTTAATTCTGGATGTTATGATTTTATCTATGTTTTTACTTATCCACTTTAGACAGTATCCAATGAATCCCTTGTATGAGAGCTTAAAATTTAGGCCACTTACTCGTAACCTCTACTCTCCTCAATGTGTATTACTACTATTCTATTTATCTTTACATCTTTAAATGATATGTTTAAAACTCGATTTCTTTTTTGTATTTTAATACTTTTATTGGTGCATTGTAATTATATATCATAGTGAGGTTCAAAGTAATACAAACACACATGCGCACAGCTCTTGTGTTTCCCTCTGGATCCTACCCTGCTCCCTGCCCTCCCCATACACGTTAGTGAGATTGGTAATGATACCTTCATATATGGACATAGCATTATTTGAACTGTTTTCTTCATCACTTCTCCTTTTCCCCTTCTCCCATCCCTCCTTCAATCCCCTTCCACTCTTCTACTGGTCTCTCTCCTCGTTTATCTGAAGTCCCTCTTGTTTCCTATTTTCTCTCTAGCTTCTGCATATGAGAGAAAACATGTGACCCTTGACATTCTGAGATCGGCTGATCTCACTTAGCACAATATTTTCTAGTTCCATCAGTTTTCCTGCAAATGACATGATTTTGTTCTTCTTTGGGCTGAGTTAAATTCTATTGTGTGTATCTACCACATTTTTTTAGCCATTCATCTGTTGATGTACACCTAGGTTGTTTCCATAATTTGGCTGTTGTGAATTGCACTGATATAAACATGGGCATGCATGTATCACTGTAGCATTCTAACTTTAATTCTCTTGGAAAGACACCAAGGAGTGGTACAGCTGGATCATATGGTGGTTCCATTTCTAGTCTTTTGAGGAAACATCCATGCTGATCTTCATAGTGGTTGTATTAATTTACAAACCCACCAACAATGTATAAGAGTTTGTACTTCCTCACATCCTTGCCAGTATTTATCGTTGTTTGTATTCTCGATGATTGCCATTCTAACTGGAGTTAGATGGCAGACCTCTATTTCTTATTCCATAGTGACAGAGCTAAGACTCTGCTTTCTCCAAACATTCAGTTTTTTTTAAAGAGGAACCAACTGGTGTTTTGCTTTATATGTGGGTTTGGGGAAGAGGGACTGAAGTAACCACAGCAGCCGCAGTTCATTATAGTGATCAAGCAAAGCTTGGGATGTTAATTCCAGTTCTCATTCCCTTGGTTCTGACTCTAAGCCAAGGCCTTCTGGGATTCTGCAGAGCAAATCGGCTCTTATCTTCTTGAAGCTCCTTATCATTTATAAAACTATGACTTCCTTAGCCTGTTTCATTCACCAAGATATTCTTGTTTATTTTCATCCCCCAGAAGTTTAATAAAATTATTTGTCTACTGATGCATCCCAAATTTTATTTTCTCTTTTGTTATTAGTTTATTTTTCTTTGGGCTTCTTTCTTTTATTTTTGTAGATGTTAAAATGAAAACTTGCACTTCATCCGCCATCTTAAACCAGAAGTATAAGTAATTTTTGAAAATGTTTTACTAATTTGTGTGTACGTGACAGGAATTTATGGGATACACATGATTTGTTCTAGATAATTTTTGTGCCTTTCTTTCTCAGAATATAACTTCTCACATGAAATATAATAGATTCAATATGTAGTCTCTAAGCTTTTCTTTCTCATTTTTAACTTAATCCTGAGATTTATCTTAATTCTATGATGTACCTTTTAAGCCACATTACATACCCCTTTTTACCAAATTCAGTTAAAAATAAGAAAATACATTTAAAACATAAAATCCCCCTCCCTACACAACAACACAACACACACACACACACACACACACACACACACACACACACTGTGAATGAGCACAGATTCTACTTCATAGAGAATGAAGAAGAGGAGAGAGGTAGGAGGGATGAACAGACAGCTACCACCTGGTCTCTACTTTATATGGGCATGGAACCAAAGGGAATGAATCTAGAGAATTCTAGAAAAAATATCCTAAGACTACATGCATTTATCATCATGCTTCTACCTGAAGAGAAGCAATTCTCTCACCAATATTCATTCACTCATCCTACAAACGTTACTCTGGAAGAAGTAATGCAATTGATTATACCACATCCTAACTGCTTCACCTATGTTACATTTTCTGATGGTTACAACAAACCTAAAAAGTAGGTTTTACAGTAGGCTCATGTCATTTGAAGACAACATTGGAGATTGTGGCTGTTTTCCAGTAATCCCAAAGTACAGGATTTGTAATTTTCTAAAGTATTTATTTGAAGCTGATGCCAATTTGGAAGCTGAAGTAATGGAGCAAATTATTAACCAGTGAGCAAGATGGAATCTCTATTGCAACTCGAGTTTACTCTTTTCACCTTTCTTTCCTCTCTATTGTAACTCTCCCGAAATGCACCAGTAGTATGCTTGCATTTTAGGATTCCCATGTTTCAATATTATCCCTTAAATATTTCAAGGGTCTGTTATAATCAAGAGATAATGTGACAATGTTCACCCAGAGAAAAAATGGCAACCTAGATTCAAGACCAGTTTTTTTTTTTCTGCTCTCCAAAATCCATGTTCTCTTAGCTCACTCACTGAGCTTCTTCTTCTTCTTCTTCTTCTTCTTCTTCTTCTTCTTCTTTTTTTTTTTGCAGTACTGGGATTGAACTCAGGGGCATTCTACCTCCGAGCTACACCCCCAGCCCTAGTTTTTATTCTTTATTTTGAAACAGGGTCTCACTAAGTTGCGGAGGGCCTCACTAAGTAGCTGAGGCTGGCTGCAAACCTGTCATCCTCCTGTCTCAGCCTCCCAAGTACTGGGATTACAAGCGTTCGCCACCACGCCCGGCTACTGAGCTTCTTCTAATGCTGGAGACAGACTTGCAGTGAAAACTGTTTTCCCCTCAGAAATCTGAGACCCCATAAGGGAGGTGCACCTCTCCCAGTGGCAGACTGTGTGTCAGGCAGTTTGAGGATCCCTCCAAGGTCAGCCTGACACTGACGAGGCTCAGTCTCAAAGCTGACTCTTGCCAACCTGCAGAATAAGCAGAGCAAACACGAATCACCCAATTAAATCAATGACCAATTTAATAACAGGTGGAGATGTGGGCCCTGAAGACAATATGAAATAATTGTGGAAACTTAACAAAGAATCCAAAATTGAGTTAAGAAATAATGACTTAAGTTTTGCAAAACTAAGAGTTCATGACTCAGGCAGTCCATGGTTTACCAGCTTCATAACAAGCTGGAGTTTTATACAACTCTGTTGTTCTAGTTACTAATAAGGCAAACTTGAAGTGTTCCAGTTGTTTTCAGCAACCAATAAACCAATACTTTTGTGCATGGCAATATTTGGTTCATGGCCAAATCTGCTTCTCCTGCCAAAATATCTCATCAACATGTTTTCATCAAAACCAGTGAACTCTGCTTTAGTAAGAGGAGGGTTGCTCATAATTTCTTTAAGGAAATTCATAAGATCAATCCTTCCATTAAACCACCATTGTATCACAGGTACAAGACCAGCCTCAGCAACTTAGTGAGACTCTCAGCAATCTAGCAAGACCCTTTTTCTTTATTTTTTTTCCTTTTTTTTTTGCGGTACCAGGGATTGAACCCAGGGGCATTCTACCTCCGCGCTACACCCCCGGCCCTATTTTTTATACTTTATTTTGAAACCCGGTCTCATGAAGTTGCAAAGGGCCTCACTAAGTAGAGAGAGAGAGAGAGAGAGAGAGAGAGAGAGAGAGAAAGCTGAGACTGGCCGCGAACCCGGATCCTCTGGTCTCTGCCTCCCAAAGTACAGGGATTACAAGCGTGCGCCACCATGCCCGGCTTAGCAAGACCCTTTTTCAATACAAAACAAACAAAAAAGGGGCTGGAGGTGCAGCTCAGAGGTAGAATGCCCCCTGGGTTCAACCCCCAGTAAAACACACACACACACACACACACACACACACACACACACACACACACCCCAATGTATAAAAAATCCCCATCCTCTGATGGAGACTCCAGCAGATATTTATGAGCTTTTCCTACTTTGTGTCACATACTCTTTATGATACAGATGTGGACTTAGTTCTGTTCTTTTTTCCAAGAAAAAAAAAGGAAAAAAATTTATACTGCATCTGAGCCCCATGCAGCTTAGCCTTTGTAAAAGAATTATAATCATTGCATAGGCATCAAGGCCAGAGAATTAATGAGATAACATGTTAGTGCTTTCCCCTAAAGAAAACAGTACACAGAAAAAGTAAAATCTGATTCAAATAACATATAAACAGCTCATTACACTTATATGACACTTCAGAGTTACAGAATACCTTCACATCTCTTACTTCATTGGTCCTTCTAGATTTTTTTTTTTTTTTTTTTGCGGTACCGGGGATTGAACCCAGGGGCGTTCTACCTTCAAGCTAGGCCCCCGGCCCTATTTTTTATCCTTTATTTTGAAACTGGGTCTCACGAAGTTGTGGAGGGCCTCACTAAGTAGCTGAGGCTGGCCGGGAACCCGGATCCTCCGGTCTCCGCCTCCCAAGTACTGGGATTACAAGCGTGCGCCACCACGCCCGGCTGTCCTTCGAGATTTTTGTATGATAGATGTTATTCTCTTATTTAACAAGTTAAGCTTGCCTGAGGTGACACAGATGTGACATGACAAAGCCACCTTCATGTGTTTATGATTCCTTCACTGAGGGCAAACCTGGTGCCCGTACTGAGCGAGGTACAACCACAAGGGAATCGGTGTCTTTCTTCACACTGTGCTTGCAGTTTGTGTACACATATTGTCAGAAAAATGTTGAATACTTGTTGAAACAAGCTAGAGAGCAGTGTTTTTGCCAGCAGACAGGAAAACACCAGCCAGGCATGATTCCCATTCGGGCTATCTGACCTGCTCCAGCTCTGACCTGGATGGATCATAAATCATGGTGAAGAGATTGCTCAGTCATTGTGCCAGTTCTTCCTTTGCCAGATCCATACAAGTTGCCAACAAAGCTGCAAAGCCGCCCGCTCCATCAGATCGTTGCTACGAGAGCAGCTAATATCACATTCATCACGCCACGTTGCGTCGGTGCCCAAGTTCCTCTTAGGGAAAAGAAGGAGCGGCCCTTGACGTGGCAATAACTAAGAGGAAAACATGAAGGTGGTCGCGTATGACACAGATGGGCCGGATATGAATGGAAGATTATTCTGCTAATGTATGAAATAGAGTAACAACATGTACCGGTGTTTCCAATGTGTCCCTAAATTCCTAAATATTGTCCAAAAATATGCAAAAATTTTACACTGTTGGCCAAAGGCAAATGTAAGTGGTCTGATTAGGGGAGAATTATCCCAGCAGGCATGTAAAATGTTACAAATGGCCTTAGCCTGTGTCAGCAGTCTCTCTCCCCATCCTCCACCTGCCTATCTACACTGAGACACCTCCCCCTGGTACATTTGGGAATGGGCTTTGTCCTCTAAATCTTTCCTGAACTGTATACCCAGGAGTTGCTCCTCTCACTCCTGTGAGCTCTGGCATCCAGTATGGCTCACTCTGCAGCTGGGAATCATCTCAAGTATGCAGTCATGGCCCTCTTCGATAAAGGTTGAGGGCTATCCTAGATCACTCAGGTGGGCCCAGCATAATCACGAGCATCTTTATATAGGAAAGAAGGAGCCAGGGAAGTCGGAGGAGATGTGACCAAGGAAGCAGAGGGTCAGAGAGGTTTGAAGATGTGATGCTGTTGGCTTTAAAGGTGGAGGTAGAAGCTACAAGCCAAAGAATGCGGGCAGCCTCTAAAAAGCAGGAAGGGTAGGAAGTGGATTCCCTTCTAGAGCTTCTTAAGGAAGTGCACCCTTGCCAATGCACTAATCTCAATCCAGTTGAAATCCATTGCAAACTTCCAACCTGGAGAACTGTTATGATCATAAATTTGAATTACTTAAGCTATTGTCTGGTCATTTGTTACAGCAACAATAGAAAGCTGATAGTTTCCAACATTTAAAAGTCAGAAGATTTGACCTTTTTTTTTTAAAAAAAAATCTAACTTTCTGGCATCTCTTGGCATATTGGGAAATCTGGCCATGTTGACCCACTCTCAATGGCAGGAATTGGCTGGGTAGCAGCTACCTCTGTTAGAAGGAGGGCAGCGTCTACAGTTCCCCGCCATTCCTCCCTTCTCTGTGTTCTCAAATGCTGAGGGCTCAGCAGGTATGGATTATTATCAGCAGGGCTGTGGTGGATTATGGCTAGCCAGAATCACTCCGTTCTCTTAAATCATGAGTGGCCACACGGTTCCTCCCTACCCTTTGACTGACTTGAACAGTTGCCTAAAGGGACAGCCATTTGAAGTTTAAAACCCTGCCAATGGAAGGCTACTGCCTTTATCTCCACCTCTGAAAATCATTGAAGAGAGAATTGAAATGAACCAGGGAGAAGAGGTAAGTGTGTCTGTCCACACGTGAGTGGGAAGAAGGAACAGGATGGGTCACCTGGGTTCTTGGGTTCTTAGTTCTGTGCTCTTGGGTTCAGGAAGTTTACTTTGTCCATATTTCACAGGTTATTTGTAGCAATCACCTGTACAAATGAGGATTCTGAGATTATGGTCACTTGAAAGTCCTGATTTTTATTTTTCGTTTTGAGGGAATAGGAGCCTAAATTAGATTTCAGCCATATGTGGCCAGTCGTAAATCTCTGTTAATGTTTTATAACATCATATTTTAAGCCTAGTGGATGTTAGCCAACAGCTGGGTTATTTTTTTCTAGGAAGAAAAGCTTTGGCCATAGAACAGCTTTCTAAAGTTCTTGTAAATAGAACTGCATAGTCCTGAAAGCACTTAAAGTGTGCCCAAAGTCGAGGATTTCTGCCATGGGAGCCACCCACTCAGCAACTGACTATTAAAAAACTGTTTATACTGTATAGAGAGAATAATTTGCCAGGCCAGGGATACAGTACTAAGCTATGAATGCCAACGGTTATACAAAAAGCCACTTTATAAAATGGAAGCTGGTATTTTTTCCAATAACACCAAATATCAAAAGACAGCACTAACAGTACATTTCCAGAAATCATAACCATTTCCTCAGTTAAAATCACCTATTTGGAGTCTTCACTCGAACTAACGGGCAACTTCACCTGGCTTTATTTTTATGAAACCTCTTGATGGTTCAGTGGTGCAGCTGGCCAATCATTGTGGATGAGCTGGTTCTATTATTAGATTTGTGTAGAAGAGTAAACCGTCCAGAATGGTGGCAGAGATTTATTCTCCAAAACTGTCTCTCACTGTAGACTCCAGTCAAAGAACTCCTTTCTCTGGGAAATGATGTGGATTGGAAAAAGGAGGTTTTGAACTGCTTATGTGAATATGTTTTTTCCAAGAGTGAGCAAATCACTTTTTCCTTCCTGTGGTACATGAGATTTCGATGTGCACCACCTGGGAAACACATTGGCAGCCCACTGTTTGGGGACATTAGTTTTCTAGGACTCCCAGAACAAAGTACCACAAGCTGGCTAGCCAAACAGAAATGCATTGCCTCTCAGTTCTGGAGAGCAAAAACAAGATCGAGGTATCAGCGGACTAGGTTTCTTCTGAGGGCTGTGAACTGGAATCTATTCCATGTCTGTCTTAGCTTCTGGTGGTTTGCAGGCAACCTTGGACATTCCTTAGCTTTGACTGCATCACCTCAGTCTTGGCCTTCAACTTCACATGGCGGCCTCCCTGGGTGCATCTGTGTCTACATCTCCCACTTTTATAAGAGTGCCAGTGATGTTGCCTTAGAACCCCACCCCACTCCAGCGTGACCTCATCTTAACTAGTTATGTCTGCAACAAAGCTATTTCCACCTGGGTCACATCTGAGCACAGGGGTTAGGACCTCAACATGTGAATGCAGGGGAAGCCACCTCATAATAGGACCAAATCCATGTTTTGTACCAATTGGACCAATCTTCTAGAAAACCAGGCTATAAGAAAAGAAAAAGAGCCGGGTGTGGTGGTGCATGCTTGTAATCCCAGTACTTGGGAGGCTGAGACTGGAGGATTTGGGTTTGCGGCCAGCCTCAGCTACTTAGTGAGGCCTCCGCAACTTAGTGAGACCCTGTTTCAAAATAAAGAACAAAAAATAAGGCTGGGGGTGTAGCCTGGAGGTAGAATGCCCCTGGGTTCAATCCCCGGTTCCATAATAAAAAAGAAAAAAAAAGTTGTTGCAATCCTCTTGTCTCAGCCTCCCAAGTACTGGGATTACAGGTGTGTGCCACCACGCACGACTCAATCCTGTCCTCTTTTCCTGCTCTATCCCAGTGGCTATCCCAATTCTAAGTTGCTATTTCTAGCCTAGATTTCTCTACCTAGCTACAAACTCAAGTTTTCAGTTGTTTGCACCTTAAACTCAAGCTAAAACAAAGTCTCCATCCTCCCTGAGCCATCTTCTCTCTGTTACATCTCTATTACACTTCTGTTATCTTATTATTCTGGCACTTAGCCAGGCTTGGAGCCTGTGGTCATTGTGTGTGTATTTTACCTTCTTCTCTTAAATCCAGCCTTTCTATAATTCCTCTTGCCTCTACTTCTGGTATGTACATTATCTTTCTCTGACTTCTAGTCCAAAGCTCTCATTAATTTTTCACCTGTGTGACTTAAAATGCTCCCTGTTCGTTCTCTCTATCTCTCTCTCTCTCTCTCACTCTCTCTTACTCTGTCTTGCCTCCATTCTTAACTATACCTTGATCCATCCACTTTAACCTTCCAAACGCTCAGCTGAAAACATAATTGATTTCCCACTCTCTATAAATATTAAGCTGAGACATAAATTTTAAACCGATCCTTGAGTCCTCTATATTATGGTACTCTTCTAGCTTTCCTCTTTTCCTGCCAATGTTGTACAGGCGTCCTCTTCATATATATATATGAGAATATATATATATATATATATATATATATATATATATATACTTTTATTGGTGCATTGTAATTCTACATCATAGTGAGGTTCAAAGTGATACAAATGTAAACGCACGTTATCACTTGGTGTGTTTCCCTCTGCAACTCCCCCACTCCCTGTACATTAAGTGAGATTGGTAGTGATGTCTTCCTATATGGAAATAACATTATTTGAACTGCTTTTCCCCTCAATCCTCCTTTTTCCTCTCCTCACCTTCCTCCCCCAATCCCTTTCTACTATTCTACTGGTCTCTCTTCTCATTTGACTGAAGTCCCTTAGTTTCCTATTTTCTCTCTAGCTTCCACATATGAGAGGAAACATATGACCCTTCCCTTTCTGATGATGGCTGATTGCACTTAGCATATTGTTCTCTAGTTCCATCCATTTTCCTGCCAGTGACATGATTTTTTCTTCTTTATGGCTGAGTAGAATTCCATCATGTGTATATACCACATTTTCTTTTTCCATTCATCTGTTGATGGACACCTAAGTTGGTGCCACAATTTGACTATTGTGAACTTGCTGCCAAAAATATGGCTATGCATGTATCACTATAGTATTCTAACTACGGTTCTTTTGAAAATATATTGAGGAGTGGTATAGCTGGGTCATATGGTGGTGCCTTTCCTTGTCTTTTGAGGAACTTCCTTACTGATTTCCTTAGTGGTTGTACTAACTTACAATCCCACCAACAGTGAATAAGAGTTCCTATTTCCCCACATCCTCACCAGCATTTATTATTGGTTGTGTTTTTGATGATTGCCATTATAACAGGAGTTAGATGGAATCTCGATGTAGTTTTGATTCGCATTTCCCTGATTGCTAATGATGTTGAACATTTTTTCATATATTTGTTAGCCATTTATACTTCTTCTTTTGAGAAGTATCTATTTAGGTCAACAGCCCATTTTTAATGTGGTTATTTGTTGTTGTTGGGTGGGGGTTTTTTTGGTGGGTTTTTTGAGTCTTTATATATTCTAGATGTTATTCCTCTATCAGAGGAATAGCTGGTAAAGATTCTTGATTGTATCCTCTGCTGCACAGAAGCCTTTTAATTTGATGGCATTCCAATTATTGATTCTTCATTTTATTTTCTAAGCTTTAGGGTCTTGTTGAGGAAGTCTCTACCAGTGCCTATATGTTAAAATGTTGGTCGTATGTTTTCTTCTAGTAATTTCAAAGAATTTGGTTTAATTTCTAGGTCTTTGATCCATCTTGAATTGACTTTTGAATAGGGTGAGAGATAGGGATCTAATTTCATTATTCTGCACATGGATATCCACTTTTCCCAACACCAATTGTTGAAAAGGCTATCTTTTCTCCAGTGTATGTTTTTGACACCTTTGTCAAAACTCAGCTGGTTATAAGTGTGAGGATTTGTCCCTGTATCATCTGTTCCATTGGCCTGTGTGTCTGTTTTGTATAAATAGTATGCTATTTTTGTTATTATAGCTTTGTAGTATAATTTGAAATCAGATATTATGATGCCTCCAGCATGGTTCCTATTGCTCAGGATTGCTTTGGTCCCAGCCATATTTTCTACATTTTTTTTTCAAATAGGGTCTTACTAAGTTGCCATGTGCTGGCCTTGAACCTACAATTCTCCTGTCTCAGCCTCCCAAGAACTGGGATTACAGGCATGCACCAGTGCATCTGGCTTTAGTTGATCTCAAATGCCTATTTGTTAAATTTACACTGATCAATAGCTTATACAACCTTATCTTTTTTTTTTTTTTGCGGTACTGGGGATTGAACCCAGAGGCCTTCTACCTCTGCGCTACACCCCCCGCCCTATTTTTTATACTTTATTTTGAAACCGGGTCTCACGAAGTTGCGGAGGGCCACACTAAGTAGAGAGAGAGAGAGAGAGACAGAGAGAAACAGAAAGAGAGAGAGCTGAGGCTAGCCGCGAACCCCTATCCTCTGGTCTCCGCCTCCCAAAGTACTGGGATTACAAGCATGCGCCACCACGCCCGGCTCTACAACCTTATCTTTGAAACATCATAACAACTCTTACAAATGTTCCATGAACTGTGGACTCGAAGGAGAGAAATGGAAAACAGCAGAAGGAAACTTCATGTAACCATGAGCTCTGTTGAAGGAAAACAGGAAGAAATAATTCCAAATCTTAATCTCGCAAATGTCCTCATAGACAAAATTTGCAGACATAGGTGTTTTTATTGTTCTTTAGTACATGATTTCTTGAAAGAGACAAAAGCTTACTTTTGCCTCTTAATTACTTACATTGTACGGTCTATAACAATAGTTGGTCCTCTTGGACTTCCTCACAAGCTGACAATAAATTGCTCCCAGGTATTTTTATTTATCTGGGAGGCTGAGCTCACCTACAGAGGAATGGGAGCCTGCTTTCTCCACCAGAGTACCTTAGATTTCCCTTTAGCTGGTGTGTGCATATTCAGTGATAATCATACAGTAATTTTGATATAGAAAAACTTGACCCTGTAGCAGTATTTTCAGACTATCTTGTTTGAAACAAGTGCAGTTTAAAAATATGGGTTTATATATAAGGAAAATATTCACATTTTTATATAGGGATCCCTTCCACAGCAAGCTGCTTTAGTCCTGGATACTTCAAAATGTAATTCAAATTGCAAAATCTGAGAAATATCATTTTAAGAAAATGTCTATTAGATCAGTAAGGAAGTTCCTCAAAAGACTAGAAATGAAGCCACCATATATATGTTCCAGCTATACCACTCCTCAGTATCTTTCCAAAAGAATTAAAGTCAGAATACTAGAGTGATATATTCAGATCCAGGTTCATAGCAGCACAATTCACAATAGCCAAATTATGGAACCAACCTAGGTGTCCATCAACAGATGAATGGATAAAGAAAATGTGGGATATACACATGATGGAATTCTACTCAGCCATAAAGAAGAACAAAATTATGTCATCTGCAGGAAAATAGGTGGAACTAGAGAATATTATGCTAAGAGAGATCAGTCAGTCTCAGAAAGTCAAGGGTCATATATTTTCTTTCAAATATGGAAGCTAGAGAGAAAATAGGAGGAAAAGGGACTTCAGATAAATGGGAGAGAGACCAGTAGAACAGTGGAAGGGGAATGAGGGAGGGAGGTGGGGAGGGAAAAAGGAGACTTGACGAAGGAAACAGTTCAAATAATGCTGTGTCCATATATGAAGGTATCACTACCAATCTCACGAACATGTACAGGGAGGGAAACACACCAAGTGCTGTGTGCATGTATGTTTGTGTCACCTTGAACCTCACTATGATGTATAATGACAATAGATCAATAAAAGTATATTAAAATTATAGATTAGTGAGAATCTATTATATATAAATAACATCTTGTAGATTGCATTGCAGAGATTGAAGCCACCACTAGATGAAAGAACTTGTCCTGGTCTTTGGAGATACATTTAGGATAACTGCTGTTCTGAGAGAAGGGCAGTCAAAACCACGCCCCTCCCGACCGAGCTCCACAGGTCGATGCCTTCTCAGGTCCCAGCTCCATCTGCCACTCGATGCATAGCTTAGCAGAGGTGTTTAACCTCTGCCAGCTTCAAATTCTCACCCAAGAGTTAAAGATGGAAGTGTTTCCTTCCTCATAAACACACTGCAAACTTCAAATAAGACTATCTGTAAACTTCCCACTCCAAACACACCATTCAGGCTGCTTTCCCTATTATTCATAGCAGCCTGTTACTGTTGAATTTAGCTAGTAACTATGCTCTTGTGGGGGGTGGAGCACTAAGGTATTTGGATTTCTATGGCTTCTTAGAAACAGGTTTTTTTTGAGACATAATTCACATACCATACATTTTGCCCACTTAAAGGTACACTTCAGTGGCTTTTAGCATATCCTCAGAGTTACAACCATTGCCACAATCTAATTTTAGAACATTTTTTTCTTTTTGCATTATATGGCTTTTTAAAAAATTGTTGTATTTTACTTACCCTTTATAATTCTTCCTATTGTCCCTGTAAGGCTATGTTGATAATAGAAAAAACTTTTATAATTGAAACTGCCAGTCTTTTGGAAGTTGGAGAGTACATAAAACTTATTTAACATGATGAGGACAATACTCAATGAACTTTGTCTTGCTGTCTGTTTCACATGAAATCTAAGATCAAGAAGTCTAGTCAAGCAGGCTAGTAGGACAGGGAAAAAATCAGTGGCCTGATTATTATCTTTTTTCAACAATTGGGTTGTAGGTTATAGTGTGCCCTAAAAATGTAATGAGTTCTTTAACCCAAATAAATATACTTTTAGAGGGCTTGGAGGAGGAACAGGTGCAACTCTATACTCGTAGGTAGAGTAGAAAGTGGTAATAAAAAGCTATAGTGATTATGAATCTCTTCCAAATTCCAAGATCTGAAGGTGAACACTGGGTAAAACGTACTGTGAGGCAGGAGGATCGCAGGTTCGAGGCCAGCCTCAGCAACTTAGTGAGACTCTCAGCAACTTAACAAGACCCTATTTCAAAATAATAAATAAAAAAAAGAGCTGGGGTGTAGCTCAGAGGTAGAATGCCCCTGAGTTCAATCCCCAGTACCAAAAAAAGAAAAGAAAGAAAGTTCTGTGAGGAGAGAAGAGTATATTGATGTTTGTCTTTTTCACTAGCTAAGCACAGATTAACTAAAACCAGCTATTCATGACTCAACCTTTGAGGGAGAGGGCTCTGTTTAGTGTTAGTTTGGACAAGGCATAGAATCCAAGCACCTGGGCAGGAAATTAAACCCTAGCAATGGTATTCCAAGGCCACAGTCCTAAAGTTGAGGTAGGATGGGTTGAAAATAAGATCAAATGGCAAAAGAAGGAAACTGGATTTACTTAACAAACTTGCCCAGGTCCAGCTCAGATCAAAACAGCCACAAACATCTATCTATCCATACTCAACTTCTTTGGTTCTTATACACAAATTGAAAACATTGGACTTTGGATTTTTCTTAAGTCAAAAGGTTCATAATAAACGAAACAGCACATTGTAAACAATCACCAGAAGTTTCTTCAGACTAGTTCAGGCAACAGCTGTATAAATATTTCTTACATTGGCTGCCTGCCCCACTCTACTTCTTTGTAAGAAAGACCACATTTTTTTTCCAGTTTAGTTCACTCCTTGTATCTCATGTGGATTGACTGAAAAACATTACTTTGAAAACTAGGAGTGTTCCAAGCATAACTAGGACTACTGGCAGCCGAAGAGATACTACTAAATTATTTTTCTTCTCTGTCTGACTTGGTCCTGCTCAGCCTTCCAGATTTAGCTCATAATATTCAGTATCCACCATGTACTCATTAGGATGGCCATTATCAAAAAATAGAAAATGAGAAGTGTTGACAAAGATGTGGGAAAATTGGAATTCTTTTGCATCTCTCTTTTTTTTCTTTCTTTTTTTAATTTTTTGTTTTGAAACAGGGTCTTGCTAGGTTGCCAAGAATCTTGTTACATTGCTGAGGCTGGCTTCGAACCTGTGATCCTCCTCTCTGAGCCTCCCAAGTACTGGGATTATAGACATGTGCTACCATACCCAGCACAACTCTTTTTTTTTAATGTCAATAAGCACATTTAATATCAGGTGTGTTTCTCAGAAAAAAAAATCCATAGCTTAACAAAGACAATTATATGCAATGAGAAGGACATATTTTTTATTATTTTTCCTTTTTTATACTTTTATTGGTATATTATAGTCTCACATACTTATGTAGTTCATAGTGATAGTGACATACATGAACAGTTTTTATTATTTTTAAAGCAAATTGTTATTCTTCAAGCATTTTGGATAAATAAAATTAATTTTCTTGAAATAAAACTAAGTCGGTATGGTGTTTGTTGTTACAGATCTATTAACTTGTTGCCTGTCAGGTAAGCAAGAATTTTTTTCTTTTTTTGGTGTGTGTGGTACTGGGGATTGAAATCAGGGGCATGCTACCTCTGAGCTACACCCCCAGCCCTATTTTTATTTTATTCCTTATTTTGAAACAGGGTCTCACAAGTTCTTGAGGCTGGCCTCGAACCTGCGATGTTCCTGTCTCAGCCTCCCAAGTACTGGAATTACAAGTGTGGACCACCACGCCAGGCTGGTAAGCAAGAATTAAAGACAGAAACAGCATTCAGTTTGGTCAAGGGTGTGGTGTAATGGACATTCTCAGAAACTGTTGAAAGTGGGGGCAATGTAAATTGTTACACCCTTTCTGAGGGTTATTTAGCAATAAGAACTGGGATGAATATTCATGCCCTTGAACTTTGCAATTCCCATTCTGGGAAACTTTACTAATGAAAGAGGCAGAGACTGGGATATAGATTTATAAATCAGAATGCTGTCCCTCACAGTGTTAGCTTTCCTTTTTTTATATACTTTTATTGGTGCATTGTAGTCTCACATCAAATGTGGTTCAGAGTGATAGTGACATACATGCACACAGCACTTGGTGAGCTCCCTCCTCACCCCCCCTTCCCCAAACATGATACTGAGATTGGCATTGGTATTCTCACATATGCTCATAAAGCCAATGGAAGCACCTTGTTTATTAATCTTCCCTCCCTCTACCACAACCCTCCCCTGGACCACCTCCCTTGCTCCACTGGGGTTTCTCCTCCATTGTCTAAAGTCCAACATGAATCCTCCTTACTCCATAGCTTCTACATGTAAGAGAAAAACATATGACCTTTCACTTTCTGTGACTGGATAATCTCACTTAACATAATGTTCTCCAGGTCCATCCATTTTCCTGCAAATGACATCATTTTGTTCTTCTTTATTGCTGAATAGAATTCCATTGTGTGTATATCCCATAATTTTGTAATCCATTTATCTGTTGATGGACACCTAGGTTGGTTTCATAATTTGGCTATCGTGAATTGTGCTGCTATAAACATGGATATGCATGTATCACTGTAATATTCTGGCTTCAATCCCTTTGGAAAGATACCCAGGAGTGGTATAGCTGGGTCATATGGTGGATCCATTCCCAGTTTTCTGAGGAATCTTCACACTGATCTCCATAGTGGCTGCACTAATTTGCAATCCCACCAACAGTGTAGAAGAGTTCCTATTTCCCCACATCCTCACCAGCATTTATTGTTGTTTGACTTCTCAATGATTGCCATTCTTATTGGGATTAGATGGAATCTCATTGTAGTTTTGATTTGCATCTCCCTGATTGCTAATGATGTTGAACATTTTTTCATGTATTTATTGGCCTTTTGGGTTTTTTTCTGTGAATTGTCTATTTAGTTCACTTGCCCTTTTTTTATTTGATTGTTTGTCTTTTTGGTGGTAAGTTTCTTAAATGTTTTATATATTCTAGCTATTAGTCCTTTATTGGAGGAGTAGCTGGCAAAGATCTTCTCCCATTCTGTTGGCTCTCTATTAAGGTTCTTGATGGTTTCCTTTGCTGCACAGAAGCTCTTTAATTTAGTGTAATTGCACTTATTAATTCTCATTTTAATTTCTTATGCCTTGGGGTCTTTTCAAGAAGTTTTTACCAGTGCCTAATAGGTTGGAGTGTTGGACCTATGCCATCCTCTAGTAATGTCAAAATCTCTGGTCTAATTTCCAGGTCTTTGATTCATTTTGAATTGACTCTTTTGCAGGGTGAGAGATTGGAATTTAATTTCAGTTTTCTACAAATGGATAACCAGTTTCTCCAACACCGTTTGTTAAAAAGGTTGTCTTTTCTCCAATGTATGTTTTTGGCACCTTTGTCGAATATCAATTGGCTATAAGTGTGTGAGCACATCTCTTTTTTAATTAATTAATTAATTAATTTTTTGCAGTACTGGGGATTGAACTCAGGGGCATTCTACCTCCAAGCTACACCCCCAGCCCTATTTTTTATTCTTTATTTTAAAACAGGGTCTCACTAAGTTGAGGAGGGGCTAAGTAGCTGAGGCTGGCAGCGAACCTGTGATCCTCCTGTCTCAGCCTCTCAAGTACTCAAGCATGCGCCACCATGCCTGGCTAGCACATCTCTTTTGAAGATATAAAATGATGCAGCTGCTGTGGAAAACCATATGGCAATTGCTCAAAAAATTAAGAGCTACAACACAATTGAGCAATTCCACTTGTGGGTATATACACAAAAGAATTAAACAACAGTTTGAATATATTTGAACACCCACATTTGTGGTTTATTATTCACAATAGACAAAAGGTGGGAGCAACACAAGTGTTCATTGATTAATGGATAGATAAATAAAATGTGGAGTACACATGTAGTGGAATATTATTCAGCCTTAGAAGGAAGGAAATTCAGACATATGATACAACACAAGTGAACCGTGAAGACATTATGCTAAGAAGCAAGTTATGAAAAGGACAAATATTGCATAGCTCCACTTATGAGGTACTTATAGTAGTCAAATTCATAGAGAAAGAAACTAAAATGGTGGAGGTTCCTCAGAAGACTGGGATTTGGGTTATACACACTATGGAATTCTACTCAGCCATAAAGAATAACAAAAGTATGTCATTTGTAGGAAAATGGATGGAACTAGAGAATATTATGCTAAGTGAGATCAGCCAGTCACAAAAAATGAAGGATCATATGTTTTCCCTCATAT
>PVJS01038324.1:0-19472 GCA_004027185.1 Glis glis
CCACCCCCATTCCCTCCCCCTTCCCTCCTTCTTGTGCTCAGCACAGTAGTTGACTTTGACAAGTCTGTGTATGTACATCCTGTGCATTAGGGTGTTTCCCTCTCCCCCCTCCCATTTCCCTCAGTTAGGTCGCCTTCTTTACTCACCTGAGGTTTTCTCCATCTTTGTCTGGAGTCCCTCCTACGCCCTATTCTCCCTAGCTTCCGCATATTAGGGAGAGTATCCTACTTTTCAATTTTTGAGACTGACTAAGCTCACTAAGCATAATGTTCTCTAATTTGCAAATAATTTTTAAGATTAAATTTGTAAAACTAAATTATGGTCAAATTTTTATAAAGTCAAAAAACATCTGAGTATAGACACACGTTCTGGTCAGCATTCTCACAGCCACAATCTGAAGACCTGACTACATCATTTAGCCTCAGGCTGGGGCTACCTCCCTGGTCCCTCTTGTTCTGAGGCTCTGGCTTCTTGGACTGAGCAGTTACTGGTTTCCCTGACTCTCCAGCCCACAGACAGTCATTGTGGGACTATTCAGCCTTTGATTGTGTAAGCCAATCTAATAAATCCCCTCTTATAATTACATATGCATTCTATTGGTTCTGTTCCTCCAGAGAATCTTGACTAATGCACACGGTAAATGTGAATGTAACACCAGCATGAACAAGCACCTACCTTGCTCACTGCAGCCAATAAATGTTTAAATTTATTCACCAGTAGCAGCACTGCCCTTATCAACCTTGGGGAAATTTCCCTTAACAATTAACATAAAGTGAGAAATAACTTAAGTTTGATTTTAAGAAAGCTATTTAAACATCATGTAATTCAGTGTTTGCAGACCTGTTTTGAAAGCATGTCTGCAAGCTCTAACTCCTGCCTCTGAGTGATGTTAATTATGAATTTAATAAACAATGAAGATCATAGCGTTCTGAGGGGGAAATTCCCCCAAGCAGGAATTATACAATTAAAGAGGCTTATTTTTGCACATCCTCTTGGCCAAGGGTTCTTAAGTCAAAGGAGTTTTCATATCCCTGGTTCTGGATTAACTGGCCACCTGATATAACAAACCATGTAACCTGTTTGTAGCTAAGGGGGAGATTATCAAAAGGTCCTAATGTGCTCCTGAGCTAGGAAATCTGTTAATATTGCTTCAACCTACATACCTAATTAGTCTCAACAAATCATTATGAAATGTTTTTCCACTTCAAAGGAAAATACATTATTTAGGACATTTAAGATAGAATTGCATGCATATTGATGACTGTGAAGATGAAAGCATGCTGACTCAGCTTTGCTTAGTGAAGACACTGTGTCAAGCATCGCAGTGGATTTCAAATAGCAGTCAAACACCCACACAAAAAGCAGCAAATGGTTTCAAATAAAGATGAAATGTCTTGATATAACTGTGGGGCTTAAACAAAAATGGATCCCTGTGCTCTGAGATCCTCCAAGTGCTCAAATTTTATAACACTTTAAGGAGGATGTTGGTAAAATTGATAACACCTACAATGAAGAAGAATGGAGAAATTTTGTTCTATGAAAAACCACCTTCAGAAATGAGTTATTTAGCTTGAAAAATATCTCTCTCTCTCTCTCTCTCTCACACACACACACACACACACACACACACATGAGAAACAGAGAGAGAATGAGAATATGAATTGATTCCTTAAATATTTACAGAGTTAAGGGCCAGCTTTTGGAAAAAGTGAACCAAACTTAGTTCTACTAAATGAAAAAGAGAAGGTCCAAATCAATAATTATAGGGGCACAGATTTTAGTTAAGTCTTCTACTTCACAAAAGAATAAATACAAATATATGAATATAAATATATGAAATATAATATATGAAATATAAGTATATGAAAAAATGTTCAAAATCATTAGCAATCAAGGAGATTCAAATCAAAACAACAGTGAGATTCTATCTAGCCCCAATCAGAATGGCAACCATCAAGAAGTCAAACAACAATAAATGCTGGTGAGGATGTGGGGAAATAGGAACTCTTCTGCACTGTTGGTAGGGTTGCAAATTAGTGCAGCCCCTATGGAGATCAGGGTGGAGATTCCTCAGAAAATTGGGAATGAATCTACCATATGATCCAGCTATATCACTCCTAGTTATCTTTCTAAAGGACTGGAATCAGAATATTATAGTAATATATGCATATCCATGTTTATAGCAGCACAATTTGCAATGGCCAAATTATGGAACCAACCTAGGTGTCCATCAACAGATGAATGGATTACAAAATTATGGGATATACACACAATGAAATTCTACTCTGCAATCAAGAAGATCAAAATTATGTTATTTTCAGGAAAATCATGGACCTGGAGAACATTATGTTAAGTGAGATTAGCCAGTCATAGAAAATGAAGGGTCATATGTATTCTCTCATATGTGGAAGTTAGGGAGTAATCGGGATACCAGAGGGACTTTAGATAATGGAGGAGAAACTCCAGTGGGGCAAGGGAGGTGGTCTGGGGAGCTTGAGGGGAGAGAGGGTTAATTAATGAAGGAAACACTTCCATGGACATATGTGAAACTACCAATACATATATGAGAATACCAATGCCAATCTCAGTATCTTGTATTGGGAAGGGGGTTGGGGAGGGAGCTGGAGGAAGGCTCATCAAGTGCTGTGTGCATGTATGTCACTATCACTATGAACTATATTATGATGTAAGACTATAATGTGCCAATAAAAGTATTAAAAAGATGTTTTCAATCAATAGAAAACTGTATAAACATATAAGTTATGATATAAAAACATAAATTAGTTTATTTCAGTCTTTGAGAGACCATCTAGTTATCAAGGTCTGCTTGAAATCCCTTGAAAACCCCTTCAAACACATAAGAAATGAATCCTTTTGTGCTTAAGGAGTATTATACGAAAAGATCTGCATGTCCTTTAAGAGCTACTTAGTGAGTGGGACCGCCCTTGGGTACGTCAGATATTCTCTTCCAGCTCTGGTTCTCTTAATCAAAAGCTCACTGAGGGGTAGGTTTACAGAGTACAAAAAATAGAATGAGCATGATTGTTGCCCCAAGAAATCCAATGTAGCATGCACAAACAGATGAAAAATCACCATTCATTTACCAGCAGCATGTCTAAAAAACTGTAGCATCTCAAATACAATCTTTCATGGAGACTTTCCCCAAATCCAAATACCCGTGCAAAAACTATCCAGCCGGGTGTGGTGGCAAATGTCTGTAATCCCAGTACTTGGGAGATTCATACAGAGGATCATAGGTGCTAGGACAGTCTCGGCAAATTAGTGAGACCCTGTCCCTGTTTCAAAATAAAAAATAAAAAGGGCTGGGCATGTAGCTCAGAGGTAGAACACTACTGGGTTCAATCCCAGTACCCCCAAAAAAACATATCTGCATACATATATCCTTTAAAGACAGGACTTGATCTAATGTATCTTTATAAACCTAGAAAATATTATTTGCTGGTTCAGATTCTGCAGCTCAGTGTAAAGGAAAAGTACATGTTAACATAAGAAAACTGAGATTTTAGGTTGGTATCTTCTTTTATAAATGCAGCAAAATTGAAGTATTGTCTTTGAAATTAAAAATGCTGAAATTGACAGTGGCTACCAATACCTATTTCAAACATATGTTGATAACAGTTGCAATTTATTGGACATGTGTGTGGTAAGCCTTTGCCAGGCATTTACCCACATTACCTTTAACTCATCAAGAAATTTGAGCCAGGGATGGTGGCACACGCTTGTAATCCCAGTACTTGGGAGGCTGAGACAGGAGAATTGCAAGTTCCAGGACAGCCTTAGCAAGTAGTGAGTGAGACTCTCATCAACCTAGCAAGACCCTATTTCAAAATAAAAATAAAAAATAGGGCTGGTGGTATAGCTCAGAGATAGAATGCCCCTGGGTTCAATCCCCAGTACCACAAAAAAAAAGAAATTTTTGTAGGAATTTTTAGTTGCCTAATTGTAGATGTAGAACCAGAGAGGTGTAGGAAGGCTATAAGACACGCTACTAGTAAACTCAGATAATAACTGCCACTAATAAGTTGGTATTGTTATTTATACAAAAATGTATACATATATGTGCATGCATGTTAATGACTTATATAATACAATGAAGGCTTAAATTTTTAGTTCTAATACCAAATGATTAACGTGTCAATAGAAGTAAAAATAACAACCTGTTTCATCTGCTACTTTTCTTTTTTCAATCCTAACTTCTATTTGGTTGAATCAACACATGAACATTAAAGTCAACTTTATGTTAGTTTGCCCAATAATAACAATTTAAATGCTACTATAATGCATATACTTATGTTTTTGCATCACATATGATAGAAAAAATCATTTCCAATACATTTATTATGTAAAGAAGATAGGGAAATTAAAATTGATAGTTTATAAAATAAGATGGTATTGTTTCATTTACTCTGTAGGATGAATATGAAGATCTGTAAAGTATATTTTAACCTCTCATTTTAAGCATCAGTGGGATTTTCATAGTAGAATTTCCCATGCTTTGTTCCATTTGCAGTATCTACATATATTTCCACGATGATAATTGGCTTGAGATTCTAGGCATTTATTTTCTTTTATAGAATTCTAGATATTAAGGAACATGTAAATTTAATCCCAGATTGTTTTTTAATGTGGAAATTTAAATTCAGAAAGTTGGAGACTTGAATAAAAGCCACAAAGCATTATTTGGGCTAAGATTTAGCATTCCTTCTTTCTGATGGTGTGAAATGTCTTATACCATTTGAATACTAAAGTTTATGAGTTTTTTAATTTTTTGCTTTAAAAACAAAATCAGGCTGAGAGAGTTGATCCAGCACAGCAGCCATCAAAAATCAACTTTCCTTAGCTACATTTTTTAAAATACATTTTTCCTGTCTCTGACCATGCCTTGCAAAAATCTATTCTCCCCATGTAAGAGTACTTCTTTAAAACATAGCAAACCATATATTCCCTATTTTCTCTCTAGCTTCCACATATGAGAGAAAACATTTAACCCTTGACTTTCTGAGACTGGCTGATCTCACTTAGCATAATATTATCTAGTTCCTTCCATTTTCCTGCAAATGACATAATTTTATTCTTCTTTATGGCTGAATAAAACTCCATTGTTCCATGTTCTTTTTTTTTTTTTTTGCGGTACCGGGGATTGAACCAGGGGCATTCTACTTCCGAGCTACACCCCCGGCCCTATTTTTTATACTTTATTTTGAAACCGGGTCTCACAAGGTTTGTGGAGGGCCTCACTAAGTAGCTGAGGCTGGCCGTGAACCCAGATCCTCCAGTCTCAGCCTCCCAAGTACTGGGATTACAAGCGTGCACCACCACGCCCGGCCTATTGTTCCATGTTTTGTTTGTTCATTCATCTGCTGATGGACACTTAAGTTGGTTCCATAATTTGGCTACTGTGAACTGTGCTGCTATAACAGAATTTAGATAAATGAGGAGAGAGAGTAGTAGATTAGTGGAAGGGGATTGGGGGAGGAAGGGAGGGAGGAGATATATGAGGATTGAAGAAGGAAACGGTTCAAATAATGCTATATCCGTACATGAAGGTATTACTACCAATCTTGCAAACAAGTACAGGGAGGGAGGAAGGGGAGCGGCGCAGGATGCAGAAGGAAGTCCACCAAGTGCTGCGCACATGCGTGTTTGCATCACTTTGAACCTCACACTATGATGTAGAATTACAATGCACTAATGAAAGTATAAACAAACATACCAAACCATGTCGTTTCTTCCTTCTCATCCATCCATTCACTTGCCCTTTTATCCAGAGTCAAATCCAGAACCCTAACAAGGGCTCTCCTTCACCTCCCTGCATGGCCCGCTCTGACATCCCATCCCTGCTTGCACTCCTCCTCCCTCCTCTGGTCCCCACACAGCCTCCTTGCTGTTTCCAGCACAGACACACTGGCAACTCAGGGCCTTTTCACTTGCGACCTGTTTTTTCCTTGGAAATCTCTTCCCCCAGATAAGCCCTCTGAGGTCAGGCTAGCTGGCATGGTCATCCACCTGAACGAACAGGGACCTTGGAGGCCAAAGCTGTGCTGCAGAGCTAAACTTCAGGTCTGACCTCACAGGGCAGCCACTGTCCCCAATGTGTGAGGATACCCGCCCACCCTTCTTGATTGACACTGTCACCTTCATGCTCTGAGTAGCACTGGGAATTTTCTACCACAAAGTCCAAGAAACTTGTGAGAGCCAGAAGTGCCTCATTACTTCATTTCCTTTTAAAATATATATATTGCAGCACTATTCACAATAGCCAGAATATGAAATCAACCTAAATGGCCATCAATAGATGAACATTTTATTGGATGACTATTTTCATCATCATCACAGTTTTTCACACGGAAAAATAGATAACCAAGGGAATTATGCAATTACCCAAAGTGGCAAAGCTCATCATTGATAGAACTTGGACTTGAAATTCTGTCCACCAACCTCTTTCCATTCAGCTAGGCTAGCTTAATTAATATGTATTTGCATGGAAATTAGAATAAATGTTGTATAAAATTCATTTATTGTCATTGGAGACTTCTTTCCCTATCTGACTAAAATGTTTGGCTTGAACAATATGCTTTAAACTTCTCTGTTCACATGAGAACTTAAGAGATTTAAGGAAAATTGAAAGTATTTGATAAGAGGTTGAAGCCGGGCATGGTGGCGCACGCTTGTAATCCCAGTACCTAGGAGGCGGAGACCGGAGGATCCGGGTTCACAGCCAGGCTCAGCTACTTAGTGAGGCCCTCCGCAACTTCGTGAGACCCGATTTCAAAATAAAGTATAAAAAATAGGGCCGGGGATGTAGCTCAGAGGTAGAACGCCCCTGGGTTCAATCCCCGGTACCGCAAAAAAAAAAAAAAAGAGGTTAACAGTACCAGACCAAGGAAACAAGAATGTTTAGTAATCCAGAGAAGCCAATGTTTGGTTAAATTATTATTACATTGACAAAGTACTTTATTCCCCTTGTGGTACTGAGAATTGTTGGGGCTTGGGGTGGGGGGTGGAGTTTTTTGTTTGTTTTGGGTCTTCATTTTTTGTTTTGTTTGGGTACTGGGGATTGAACTCAGGGGCTTCGAGCTCAGACCAACATCCCCAGCCCTTTTTATTTTTTATTTTGAAACAGGGTCTAAGTTGCCGAGGGTCTTACTATGTTGCTGAGGCTGGCCGAGGCTGGCCTTGAACCTGCTATCCACCTTTCTCAGCCTCCCAAGTACTAGGATTAGAGATGTGTGCCACCACACCCAGATACAGTACTGATGATTGAACCCAGGACCTCACACATACTAGGCAAACGTTCTATGAGCTAGATCGCTACCCCCTTTTTAAAATTTTTATTCTGAGTCAGAGTCTCACAAAGTTGCCAGGCTGGCCTTGAACTTGTGATCCTCACCTCAGCTGAGATTGCTGAGTTGCTGGGATTGCAGGTGTGAACCATGGTGGCCAGCTGAAAGAGCCTTTGTGTGTGTGTGTGTGTGTGTGTGTGTGTGTGTGTGTGTTACTGGGGATGGAACCCAGGGGCCTTCTACCTCTGGGCTACACCCCCAGGCATATTTTATTTTTTATCTGGAAACAGGGTCTCACTAAGTTGCTGAGAACCTCACTGAGCTGCTGAGGCTGACCTCGAACCTGTGATCCTCCTGTCTCAGCCTCCCAAGTACTTGGATTATAAGCGTGCGCCACCATGCCCGGCTTGAAAAAGCCTTTTTAATATGATGACTTCATAGTTTACTCTCTTCAGCTTTTCCAAGAAAGAGGGTTTAAGATGTCACACAATTCACTGGAGACTGAATTAGTCAGTTTCTCCAGAGAAACAGCATCAACAGGATATATATGCAGCAGTCCTCTCTTATCTGCAGGGGATATGTTCCAAGCACCCCAGCAGATGCTTAAAAACATGGATAGTACAGAGCTCTAGATATATACTGGTTTTTTTCTATACATATCTATGATGTAATTTAATTTATAAATTAGGCATAGTATGACATTAACAATAATATAATAACAGTAATGATATTATTACAGTAGATCTGATAACCAAGACAGTTGCCAAGTGAACAACAGGTGGGTAGCATATACAGCATGGAAACACTGGACAAAAGGACTAGTCACACCCCAAGCAGGACAGAGCAAGATGGCACAAGATGTCATCATGCTACCCAAAAGAGCATACAATTTAAAACTTATAAATTGTTCTAGAGTTTCCTATTTAAGATTTTTGGACCACCGTTGACTACAGGTAATGGAAACCACAGAAAGAAAAGTCACAAACAAAGGGAAACTACTACATAAAGAGATTTATTATAAGAAATTGGCTTGTGCCATAATGGGGGCTGAGAAGTCCCAAGATTTGTAGCTGGCAAGGTGGAGACCCAGAAGGGCTGCTGGTGTAGCTCCAGTGTAAGTCTACAGACCCAAGAATAAGGAGAGCTGATGGTGTGAGTTCTTAGCTGAAAGACAATGGGCTTGATACGGAGAAAAGCTGATATTTCCATTTGAAGCCAAAGGCAGAAAAGATCAATGTCCCAGAGCTCAAAGCTGTCAGACAAGAGAGTCCCGCTCAGACTTTTTGTTCTATTCAGGTCTTCAATTGATTGGACGAGGCCCACGCACATTAATGAAGGCAATCTGCTTTCTTCAGTCTACCAGATCCAAATGTTAATCTCATCCAGAAACACTCCAACAGACAAACCCAGAATAATGTTGAACCAAATGTCTGGGCACCCAGTGGCCCATCGAGTTAATGTATGAAGTGAACCCTCTCAAGGGTTAAAAGGAGAACTGACACAGCCATCCTGATCTAACTACCCAAGTCCTAGTTGGAAAATCACAATTGGCCTTCAATTTGTTTTATTAAATTCCTTGGTATTTCTTATGATGGAGAACACAGAATAAATGCAAATGAATGAATTCACATTTATTAATATACATACAGTCCCTTCTAACATTCACATTAATGGTGATGATTAATTGATGGTGATGATGATGAACACAAACGGACCGAGGCGCGAAGTTGCTACCCCTTGTTTGAATCCTTGTGTCTCTGCGTGTGGCTAGTGTGCTGAGTCACAGCCCTATGGGGCAGGCACTGTCAACCAGTTCCCACTGTCCTTGTCAAAGACATCCCCAGTGGTAAGTCAAAGGCAGGCCTGCTTGATATAAATAAGAAAATGAGCTGTTTCTGTGAGTGTGTCTCCAAAGTTGAGTTTGTGTAATGGGACCAAATTGTTTCTGGGAAAAACAAACAAACAAAAATGTTCAACCAGATGTGGTGGCACACACCAGTAATCCTGGGAGGCTGGGACAGGAAGATCGCAGGTTCGAGGACAGCCTCAGCAAGTAGTGAGACTCTCATCCACCTAGCGAGACCTTGTTTCAAAATAAAAAATAAAAATAGGGCTGGGGGTGTAGCTTGGAGGTAGAATGCCTGTGGGTTCAATCCCCAGTACCGCAAAAAAAAAATGTTCAGCTCTGAAAACATCAACAACGAAGCATAATATCACAGGTCCCCAGGAGCTTTATTATATTACCAATTTTCATGTACAAATATTCAGTTCATAGTAAATCTTCCCTTTTTGAATAATTTGTGAAACTACAATAAAAGCACAAGGTATAAATGTTTAGTGATAAGCTAATAAAGCATACACTTCATTTTGGTCTGCTTTTACTTTCATTTCTTATTTTCTCATATTGTACAATCTCTCTTTTTAAAGACGTGAATATGACTTTCACTTCTAGCCAGGTGACGGGAAGAAAACAATTTCCTCTCAATGAAAAAACATAAATACCGAGAAATTGGAGGTTTTAATAACTAAAATGACAAAAAACTGCCTGGGAAAATCTGTTTGACTTTTGGAAATAAACATTATCCTTGTGTGTGAGCTTGGGAATGCAAAGCAAATGGCCCTATCCTGCCCTACCAGGTGGAAAGACCAACTGCAAGACACAAAATGAAATTCATAGTACTTTATAAGGAACTATGACAGTCATTGGTTTTCTGTCACCTAATCTTCACAACCACCCTGAAAAAATACATATGTATCATTATTTCTACATATAGAAAGGAAATTAAGAAAAGTTTCAGCTCATAAAACTAGGAAGGGATAAAGCTAGAATTAAACCTGGTCCATTTGCTCCCCAAGTTAGTGTCTGACTTCAACATGAATATCTAAATTATAAATTTATCAAATCTTTGGGATTCCTCCTAAAATTATATATAAGCCCTCAAGAATTAGGTAATAAACTTGTTATAGAAAAATCCAAAGTGAAGAGGACTTTGCCTGGGCAAATATTTAGGGCAAATGTATGATGGGTAATGACATTTTTTCAAGAAACTGTCAGAAATATAGAGTTTTCATAGTCTCCATCCTCAAGAGAGATCAAGGCAAATTCTGAACATATGAGCAATAAGTCCTACAAAATGTAAGGGGTAAAAATGTGTGAGGAGGAAGGATTAATGTGGTCTGAATCCTCACAAGGAAAGATGAAGAGTCCCAGGAAGAAGAGGGACTTACTTGTGATTGTGTATGTGTCGGAAGGGGGTGGGGGTAGCTAGGGATTAAACACAGAGGCATTCCACCTCCAAGCTACACCCCCAGACCTTTTTATTTTTTCGTTTTGAAACAGGGTCTCACTGGGTTTCTGAAGGCCTCATTAAGTTGCTGAGGCTGGTCCTGAATCTGCAATCCTCCTGTCTCAGCCTCCCAAGTACTGGGAGTATAGGCCTGAGCCACCACGCCCGGTTTTACCTGTGATTTAAATGGCAGCAATGGGTACAGGGATCACATTCACAGGTTCTTAATCCAGTGTCCATGGAACATGAGCACGCTTCAAGGAGCATGAAAAGGCCCTGGAATTCTATGTGCAAGTTTCTGAGCATTTCTCTAGGAAGAGCCCATTGTCTTCACCAAATGTTCAACTATGTCCCTGACTCAGAAGAGATTAAAAACCACTGAGGTAGGCAAGGAGGCATGAAAGGGGGATTGTGTGTGTGTGTGTGTGTGTGTGTTACCTTAATAACTTTTTTATTTGAAAATAAGGACAGATTCACAGAAAACTGCAAAAACAGTAAATACAGATATCCCACATGATTATATTTTAGGTAATCATATGACAATATCAAAATCAGAAATGGACATTAATATCATGTCATTTTTATTTTATTTTTATCTGACAAATAATTATATATATTTATGGGGTACAATATGATTTTACTTATATAGAGAGTAGAAAGATCATCTGTGGTTAATTAGTACATCCATCTTTAAGCTGTGATAAGACAGATAATCATGAATGTGGACATGCAAAAAATGTGTTCTTGAGTAATGAATTCACAAATCCTGCCAGAATATAGGGTTCCCTCTAGCAGAGAAATAAATGGACGCTGATTGAGCCCAGGTCTTGGAAAACCCCAAATCCCTGATCAATGATACTTAAATCAGGGTTTTGAGGAAGTGCATTTCATGAGATCAGTGCTCAAGAACAATTAATTTGTGGTGTGTCCAAGAAATACCAGAAGATCAAAGACTGATGTATAGATCATCTAATTTAATAGGGAGACTCCAGGATCACATTGTTTAAATGTTTCACAATGTTCAGAATTTAAATAGCCGTATCAAATGCCATATACATTTATATTTCCATTAGCTAGTTCTCCTTCAGTCATTAAAACGATTCTGTTTCATAAGTAGAGCACATATTCTGACTTTTTTGCCTGGAGAAAGCAAAGCATCTGATATAAGGCATAGTTCTGGGTTTAAAACATAGCCAACACGAAACAGCACATAAAAATGCAACTGAATAAAAATTGCATTTACTTGTCATCAAATTATTTTTAAAATAACTTTGGATTATATAATAAATGTTAAAGCAAATGCAATTTTATTCAGTCGCATTTTTTATGTGTTAAGTGTTTCTCTTTGGCTATGTTTTAAGCCCAGAACTATGCTTTATATCAGATGATGTTTTTTACTTTCTCCAGTGAAAAAGTCAGATTATTATTAAATAAGAATACAGAGAGCCGGGCGTGGTGGCACACGCTTGTAATCCCAGTACTTTGGGAGGCGGAGACCGGAGGATCCGGGTTCACAGCCAGCCTCAGCTCTCTCTCTCTCTCTCTCTCTCTCTCTCTCTTTCTCTCTCTCTCTGTACTCAGTGAGGCCCTCTGCAACTTCGTGAGACCCAGTTTCAAAATAAAGTATAAAAAATAGGGCCGGGGATGTAGTGCGGAGGTAGAACGCCCCTGCGTTCAATCCCCGGTACCGCAAAAAAAAAAAAAGAATACAGAAATTACCTATAATCCTGTAAACCAGAAGTAATCATTATTTGCCTTTTGATGTATCCCTTTCCATATTTATTTTTGTGTATGTTTTTGTACATGTATAATTTGAAATAAATATTACAATACATACTGATTTTTATATTTTGTCAGTGCATTGCAATTATACATCATTGTGAGGTTCCAAGTGACACAAGCACACATTCACACAGCCCTCGGTGTGCTCCCCTCTGGACCCCACCCGATCCAACCCCACTCCCTGTACATATTCATGAGGTTGGTAGTAATACTTTTACATATGAACATAGCATTATTTAAACTATTTCCTTCATCAAGTCTCCTTTTTCCCTACCGCTCTTCCCTCCCCCAATCCCCTTCCACTAGTCTACTGGTCTCTGGTCTCATTTATCTAAATCCCTTTTGTTTTGTATTTTCTATCTAGCTCCCACATGTAAGAGAATACAATCCTTGACTTTCTGATACTAGCCAATCTCGCTTAGCATAATATTACCTAGTTCCTTCCATTTTCCTGCAAATTATGTAATTTTATTATCTATGACTGAGTAAAATTCCATTGTGTGTATATACCATATTTTCTTTATCCATTCACCCGTTGATGAACACCTAGGTGGGCTCCACAATTTGGCTATTGTGAATTGTGCTGCTATAAACACGGATATGCATGTATCACCATAGTATTCTCAGTTTAATTCTTTGGGAAAGATACCGAGGCGTGTTATAGCTGGGTCATGTGGCAGTATAGGAGTGGTATAGTCTTGAGGAACCTCCACACTGATCTACCGATCTCCACAGTGGTTGTACTAATTTACAATCCCACCAATAGTATATAAGAGTTCCTATTTGCCCACATCCCCACCAGCACTTATTATTGTTTGTATTCTTGGTGACTGCCATTCTAACTGGGGTTAGATGGAATCTCAGTGTAGTTTTGATTTGCATTTACCTGATTGCTACTGATGTTGAACATTTTTTCACATATTGTCCGTTTGTATTTCTTCTTTTGAGAAGTGTCTATTCAGTTCAATTGCCCATTTTTTTTAATCAATCTATACTGTTCAGTAACCTGTCTTCCCCACTTAAAGATGCATTTCCATAAAAGGAAGTATGGGGGGGTTTTTACCTCTCTTTAACAATTAAACAGCAATCACTGAAGAGATAAACTATCATATCTTTAACTAGTCTACTGTTCTAATTGCTTTACATCTTGGTAATAAAATCAGGGGGTTCTAGAAGAAAAAAGTTCCTGGTTATTTTCAAAATTCACAGGTATTAATTTTCAAGAATCACCATAATGAAATAATGAAATACCACAAACTGTGTGTCCTAAAACAAGAGTTTTATTCTCTCATAGTTTTAGAGATTAGTCCAAAATCAAGTGTTATCAGGGCCACGCCTCATCTGCTAGCTCCAAGGAAGGATCCTTACCTCTCTTCTCACTTTTGGGGGATACCCGCGACCCTTGGAAATCCCTAGCTGCATCTTCATCCTTCTACTTTCTGTCTCTGTCTTCACGTGGCCTTCTCCCCCACGTGACTCTGTTTCTCCATATGGTGCTTTCCTCTGTGTGTCTATGTCTTCAAATTTCCCTATTTTTGCTTTTTACAGTACTTGGGATTAAACCTAGGGCTTTGGATATATGAGGCAGGCACTCTACCACTGAACTATACCCCAGCCCTGTGTGTGTGTGTGTGTGTGTGTGTGTGTGTGTGTGTGTGTCCTCCAAGCTGTACCTCCAGCCCTTTTTTATTATTTTGTTGTTGTTGTTTGGAAACAGGGTCTCACAAGTTTGCTGAGCATCGTGTGATATTGCTGAGGCTGTCCTTGAACCCGTGATCCTCCTGTCTCAGCCCCCAAGTACTGTGATTACAGGCATGTACCACCACACCCAGCTCCCCAGTCCCTTTTATTTTGAAACAGGGTCTCTCTAAGATGCCCAGGTTCACCTTGAACCAGTGATCCTCCTGCCTCAGCCTGGGATTATAATCCCAGTAGCTGAGATTATAGGCCTGTGCCACCACACCCAGCTCCCTATTTCTTACATGGAAACGGTCATTAGATTTGGGGTTTACCCTCATTTTAACTTGACCATTCCTGCAATGACCCTGTTGCAGAATAAGGCTGCATTCATAGGTACCTGTTGGCTTTGACATGGGCGGGTGACACAATATAACCAACAACACATGTGGAGTAGGGAGCATTCTAGCATCACAGCGACATCAGATTCTAGACCTGAACAGAAGCAAAAGAGACCTGGGAATCCAGCAGCAGGTAAAGCTCAGAAATGCCCACTCAGGCTGACTCGGAAACTGGACCAGAGCTGAGTCTACGGAAGGCGGGGTCATAGGGCTGGACTACGGGGAGTAGCAGCAGGGGAACTGAGGCTGGGGCTGACTCTAGCACCTCACTCACTCACCCTCTCCCCATGCACAAGTTTCATCCATCCTGTAAAGTCTAGAGTCAGGCCTCATAACCTCATCTCTTAAAATTCATCAAATACTGATCTCTTTTTTTAAATTCCTCTAGTGTATTCCACCCTCCCAACCTCATTTAAATATTTCATTACAACCTGTCTTGTTATACTTTTTAGTTGTCTTATCTCTGCAATAAGCCTGCAAGGTGCTTGAGATTAGATGCTACACCTCATATTTGTTTGCTCTCCCATGACAGCAACCATCCCAGAGCTGGGCATTTGGGGAATATGTGATGCACATAAAATATTTATTGAAAAAAATAACTCTTGATTTGACCTGAGAGGGGATGACTGTAATGCCTGCAACATTCACAGCGTGAGGAGCAGGTCAAGTGACCTGGAGCCCAATCCGTGGAGTCGTCGCTCCTGAACTTGGAGGAAATCCAAGTAGCCTCTCTCACTGGCATCCATCTTCAATCCACTACTGCTCTTCAAAGTTGCTCTCCGCATGTAACCTTTGTCCAGCTTTTCCCCAAACAGGACTTAATCACACACTTTGAGGTTTTATATAGAAGCTGAACACAGAAAATGCAAGAGGTTGCTGAGAGAAATAACATCTTTGTGGTCCAAGCACAGCCTGCAACTTTGCCCTTAAACAGCACGTGGGAGGAAAGGCCTTGTATACTTCAGATGCATCTCCCGAGCTTGCCAACACTGCTGTCCCTCATAGCCAGGCTTCCCCTGAGAATGAAAAGGTAACCTGACATGCGGTAAGTTTCTCGAGTCACACTGGAATACAGCCCGGTTACTAGCAGAGATCTGCCTAAACCAATTTGCAGTCACCATCTGACTCCATGCCCACGCCTTTCAGCTAACAAGGGCATTAGCTCACAGCACTTCTAAGAGCTAAATTGCTTTTTTTTTTAACAGCAATTATAAGACCGTGAACAAAAAGCTGAAGGTTTTTGAAAATGAAAATCAATGTGCTTCTTTTAATTCTCAATCACTGTATTAGATTTTCCCCCTTGCATTCTAATTTTAAGCCATGAATGAAGAAAATGCTTCCTTTCAGAGCATTGAGTAAAAAAGTACATTTTTGTACACTCTAAAAATCACTTTCACCTTCCCATTGAAGGAGCATAAGGAGAGAAATTGTATTTTTAATAATTACAGGAAGAAGTTTGCTGTAGATGGTATATGGGATAAAATACTTATTAGCTATATAATTAAGTAAAATTTGGTGGAGAAAGTATAAAAGGGTAAATTTACTCATAAAAACATCATCCTCCAAGTTTCTGTACAATTAATTAGAGGATGTTGTGGAAAGGATGTTGTGGATATGAGCATGAAGCTGTGTTTTTATTTTATTTCACCTAAAATGCCTGGTTCTTCCTCTTTCTCATTTTAGAATTCAAATTACACATAGCTTGATCCCTATTTAAAATTATCTGAGAATGGAGAATTGAGAATTGATTAAAAAGTTGTCGTCAGCCACTAAGCCATATTTGATTAGAAAAATAGGTAAAATTGGGCCGGGCGTGGTGGTGCACACTTGTAATCCCAGTACTTGGGAGGCTGAGACCAGAGGATCCGGGTTCGCGGCCAGCCTCAGCTACTTAGTGAGGCCTCCACAACTTCGTGAGACATGATTTCAAAATAAAGGAAAAAAAATAGGGCCGGGGGTGTAGCTCGGAGGTAGAATGCCCCTGGGTTCAATCCTCGCTTCTGCACAAAAAAAAAAAGAAAAATAGGTAAAATTGAGTTTAAAGGTTGGCCTTATGTCTTTCCCTGCTATTAACTAGAAAGAAGTCCATGGACATTATGTTAGCTATCAAACATCTTTTGTTTGTTGGTTGGGTTTTTTTGTTTGTTTGGTTTTTGTTTGTTTGGTACTGGATATTGAACTCAGGGGTGTTCTGCCTCTGAGCTACACCCCAACCCTATTTTTTATTTTTATTTTGAAACAGGGTCTCGCTAAGTTGCTAGGGATTTCGCTAAATTTCTGAGGCTGGCCTTGAACCAGCAATCCTCCTGTCTCAGCCTCCCAAGTATTGAGATTACATGTATGTACCACCATCAAACATCTTAAGTAGCAAAGTTCTTTTGTTGCTATAAAATCAAATAATTTAAGTTGTCTTCTGTACATGAAAGGCCATTGCATTTGTGCATTGAAACTGACTGCAGAAAAATATGTAAATTAGTCCTAAACATGACACCTGAAATCTTTTTCAATACTCAAAACATGTGCTTTGTGGAAATAAATATTTGCTGTGGCAGGAAGTCATAAATTCAGTTCCTCTGAAACCTGTCCTGAGTTATGAACTAAGGGGATATAGGACATAACCCTGCCCTACGTGTTATAACACTCAGTTCTGGGGTTCATCTGCAAGGCCCTGTTCCTTTGCTCTCTGCTTGTCATCGTAATGTTGCTATATAAGCTTCTTTGGAGTATGTAAATCCTGGAACACAATTGAGATGGGCACATAAATGGTTCTTGTCTAAGGACTTAAAGATCAATATTAATCTTAAAAATTAATCTTAAACTGGAACTAAGGAATCAAAGATCAACAAGTGCTAAGGAGTTAAAGAGAAATCCTAAGTTGATTTCAAAACTAAGGAATCAAGGATCAATAACTTCTAAAGCTAATCTTCAACTAGACTTTTCTCAATTAAGTGAAACAGAGCAAATCAAAACTGTAATAACTAAATATCTGTGCCCAAAATTATCTTGTTTCTCATCTACAATATTAAATTGGGAGTCCCAGACCTGCCATTTGTTGAAAATAAAGCCAAGCTACAGATGTGAGAGGATACAGGGAAGACCGATAGGTCTGTAGTTTAGAACATCACGTTTTCCTGTGATTCTACCTTTAAGATTCTTCTATTAAGCAACTATTTGAAATTACTTTGCACTCCATAACAACACAGAAGTTGGTAAAGTGTCTAAAAAGTGTTAAGTGGCAGAACAAAGCAATCTTGGAAATCAAAATTTGCCGTAGTTATTTACTATAGTCAAATTTGGGTAATCGCCTGGTGTGGTGGTGCATGTCTGTAATCCTAGTACTTAGTTTGCTGAGACAGGAGGATCACAGGTTTGAGGCCAGCAAGCATCGAGACTCTCAGCAACCTAGCAAGACTCTGTTTCAAAAACAAAACAAATCAAATAAAATAGGGCTGGGGGTGTAGCTTGGAGGTAGAATGCCTGTGGGTTCAATCCCCAGTAACACACACACACACACACACACACGGGTAATCAATTATTAGTGCAATTCCTTCACTATTTTTTATCCAACCACTGTACACCTAGTGAGTTTTCAGAAATGAAAGAGAGTCTCTAGCCAAGCCAGTTTCTAACGTGGTGTGACATATTAGTAGAGAAATGCTTCGATCATGTGGCAAAAGGGAGGGAGCGGGCATTTCTCTTCAGGCGACTCGAGAAGGGCTTTGCAGAGGAATATTGTTTCAGTTTGGTCTATTCTTAAAGGACAAATACTTCTGTCCTGAAAAACAAGGGCTTCCTGGGAAAAGCGAATGACACAAAGAAAATTATCCCGGAACAGCGTGGAAGATGTATTTTATAAGTAGACTTGAGATGGGAGGATAGAGATGGAGAGGGGAAAAGAAAAGAGAAGAAGATTGGAGAAAGGGAGAGAAAAAAGAAATGAGAGAGAACGAGAGAGCATAAATATATATTCCAAAGGATTAACTAATGGAATCCTTAGAAGAGGGTCTCCTGATTGATGGGTTATCTACTGCAGAGTATCCTTATTCCAGTTAATATTATGTTGTGTATAAGTTTAAAAACAAGAGGTTGTCTTTAAGTTGGCTGATACAATGATGAACAGTTTTCCTAAAAGCATAAAGATAAGAAAAACCACAAATTTTAAAAGTAGGAAAGAAATATAAGCCAGGATTTCTAATTAAATAAGAAAGGCAAATTAGTGACATTTATAATGTATTCTTAATATAATAATGTATTATAAATACAATAACAAAACATTGCAAATACAAAATTGTATTACAAATAAAACACAATAATGAGACATAACTTTTCAAAACAAAAGCGTTGAGGGAAAAAGGTCATGCTTTGTTTTCTCTTCTTTTCCTTTCTTTTATTTTATATGCAAGAAGTAAATCTGGAATCTGAGAAGGTCTCTCCCTGTCCGAGGATTGTTGCACCACCTGACAGGGATTTCAAACAATAAAAGGGCAGCAGTTAATACCATTCTCCAGTTCTTTTTAAGTCCCTGAAAGAACAAGATCATTCCAAATGCCATAAATCATAAAGTTATATTGAAATAGAATTATCATGAATTGCATTCAAGCAAAAGGCCTGTCCACAGGAGCAGAGAGAAGATAGCCTACTGACTATTAATCATGATGACCCCAGAAGAGGCGGAGTGGAAATAAAGGCAGGGCGAGTGGAGGCAAAGAGGATGGACAGACGCAAGAGACGCTAAGAAGACTAGACTGGATGGCTTAGTGGTTGGTTGGAAGTGGGAGCTAAGGGAGTAAAGAGGAGTCAGAAATCCTTTTCAGATCTCAATTTGAGTGACAACTAAAAAGATGCTATTTTTTTTTTTTTTGCGGTACCGGGGATTGAACCCAGGGGCGTTCTACCTCCACGCTACACCCCTGGCCCTATTTTTTTTATTCTTTATTTTGAAACCAGGTCTCACGAAGTTGCGGAGGGCCTCACTAAGTAGAGAGAGAGAGAAAGAGAGAGAGAGAGAGACAGGGAGAGAG
>PVJS01038325.1:0-19465 GCA_004027185.1 Glis glis
GGCAGAGACCGGAGGATCCGGGTTCGCAGCCAGCCTCAGCGCTCTCTCTCTCTCTCTCTCTCTCTCTCTCTCCCTGTCTCTCTGTCTCTCTCTCTACGTAGTGAGGCCCTCCGCAACCTCGTGAGACCCGGTTTCAAAATAAAGTAAAAAAAAAAATAGGACCGGGGGTGTAGCGCAGAGGTAGGACGCCCCTGGGTTCAATCCCCAGTACTGCAAAAAAAAAAAAAAAAATAGTATTAAAAGTATAAAGAAATATGCAGATAAATTTATTGTCAGTAAAGACAAAGAACTGCTATAATTTCAATATTTTCTTGTTGGTAAAAGTATTGCTTAAATTAAGAATTAAATCTTAGAACCTCGTATTAATCACACACTAGAACCCTATAATATAATATAATCACACTTTTTATAATCCATGCCATTGGACTATATTATTAAGACAGAAAAACCATATGTAATTAAAAAAAAATCTCTGGATGATACCCAAAATGATATAACAAATCTGGAATTAATAGATGGTTACATAAAAACGAGACTCCTTCTGAACTTTTCAATATTTTAGGATCTTCATTATCTTGGAAGTTTTTTTTCTTCAAATATTTTTTATTCCTTGGAACAAATACATTGCCTTAAGCAGTTAAAATCTAATATTTTGAGAAAACATGGTCTGGTTGTTTTAGGGACCAAAGGACCTTAAAGTATGAGGAAGGTATGCGGGGAATTCAGAGATGCCCTATAGGATGGTTGGGCATTAGAAAGAGACTGAGAGAAAAAAGCATTGGTGCTGAGGATACACTACTATTTTTTTCCAAGAGCACAAGAAATTCTTGCTGCAAACTCTAAGATTATAATTTTAATAATAGATTGCTATGTGAAATCTTTCAGGCTACATGAATATACTACTAGAAAATCCAAATATCTACTTACTAAGATCAAAGAAATGCTGCCAGAAGGCTTCCATCCACTTCTGAAGATCTTCTCTACTGTCAACAGCAAAAATGTGAGTTACAGCTTGTCCAGAAACAGGGTTGATGACAGAGAAATTATGGATTCTTTTCTTGGCATCCTTATCCATTGCCCGAATCCTGGTTTCCTGAACATTAAGACAAAATTGGAGTTTTACAAGAGAATATTTCTGCAATAATCAAACAAATGTTTTATTGCTTAGCTACCATATTTATGTAAGATGTAATTATAATCTTATTGCTGATCATTTGAAATTTAAAATATGCAATTTTGAGAATTTTCAATATTTAAACTCAAATCTAGGTTTTGAAAAGGATGCTTTAAATTTAAAGAACTAAGTAATGTTCCAAAGTATGCTACATATAGTACTTATACTAAATTACATGAGATTAAAACATAACCTGTTTTGATCTATTGCAGTTTAAGTGGAAGTTTGCTGTCTTTTATATACATCTTAAAATTTGCAATAAAACAAGTACAGCATGTCATAACTTTAATGTGGATTATATGTTAACTGTATTTCCAACAGTAATAAAATTGAGTCAGTAAAGTATGTTTCTTATTCTAATATTCATACATATTATAGTGTTATCAGTTAAAGTAGTAAAACCATAACTTAGTGTTTACTGCAAAAAACAGTTAGGTTTTCCTCATTAACATTTATTTCATATGTAACATTCATTTCCAAAACTCATAGCTAAAGATCCATAAGGTAATATAACTCTTAGGATGTTCGACTTATTATTTTTTAATTGCTGAATACAGCGACACTCTACCACGAAGGCAACAGTTCACTGCTGTTGACAGCCTCACCCTTTTCTGAGTGGTACCAGGGATGCCGTTGTGATGACACTGTCTGTGTGTAGAAGGAAGAAGTCGACTCCCACTCACACACTGACATAGCCCTGCCACATGGCAAGCTAGTAACTAGATGCAGGTTAGACCAAGGAATTTTGGGGAATAAAGCATAGAATAGAACTATCTATTATACAAAGACAGGGAATTGGATGCTTGCATAATGACTAGTTTTACATTATTCTAGGACAGCACGGTCCAGTAGAAATACAATGTAAGCCACATACATAATTTAAAATTTTCTAGAAACCACATTAAAAGAAGGAAAAGAAACTGGTGAAATTAATTTTAATAACCCAACATATCCAAAATATTATCATTTTTAATATGTAATTGATCTAAAAAACTGAGATATTTTATTTTCTCTCTTTCATACTCAAGTCTCCAAAATTCAGTTTGTATTTTACACTTAAGAGCACATTTCAATTCAGACCAGCCACATTTTAAGTGCCTGAAAGCCACTGGGGTTTGGGGCTACTGTATTACACAGAACAGTACTAGAGGAACATGGTTTAGCCTACTATAACGTGTACAGAGGAATATTTTGGCTGACATTAACAGTAGAAAGAAATTCTTTAATTCATTAAGGTGAAGAAAGACCATATGTACAACTACAACCAAAAGCTACATACGCATACAACGATGTTTATATTGGTATTAGAGAAGTGGCAAAGAGGAAGAAAAGCTATTTATTCCCTAAAAAAAAAAATGGATAGATACAGGCAGGTAAACACCACATATACTGTACAAGAAGTTCTTTTCTAAAATAATTAATTCTTATTCAAAATCACAAGGAAAAATGTATAAAGTATCAACATAACTTTGAACCTTTAGAGTATCACAAACAAGGATTGGTAACCATCTTGAGTCAGTCTAGTCTGTCATTGTAGAAATCTAGGAAGGTTGAATGCCTTTAATGGACTGTAATGGACTCATACACAGCATCTTAATTTTATTGTATCAGGGTCTTTGTATATTCCTATTCCTTGGTAATAAACTTTGTCAATTATCTTAATCATTCATAAAATATAAAAAAATGGTGTTTTAAATGGCATCCTTGCAAGCTGAAAGATGCATCTAAATATCTTTAAAAATAAAGTTTATTATCATTATTAAACTCTAGAGAGAATATTTGATATGCTATTATATCAGAGGAACTGAAGGGTGAATCCTAGTGGGGGAAAACCTACTGTTACTATTAGAAAAACAATAAGAAGTATTCTTGTTACTGAAATTGTGTTTCTCTTCACTCAATTCCCTCCCTCCCTCCCTCCCTTCGTGCTGGGGATGGAACTCAGGGCCTTGAACACGCTAGGAAGCGCTCTACCACTGAGCTACATCCCCAGGCCAAAACATTTGGGGGGGGGGTTACTGGAACCCAGAGGCATTCTACCTCTGAACTACACCCCCCAGCCCTTTTTTATTTTGAAACAGGGTCTTGCTAGGTTGCTGAGAATCTCACTACATTGCTGAGGCTGTCCTCCAACCTGCGATCCTCCTGTCCCAGCCTCACAAATTCTGGGATTATAGGTGTGCACCACCATCCGGCTCTCAATTTCATTTTAATACAAATTTATAATTACTTTTTGTATAAGGAATTAAAACAGATTCAACTTTTAAATAAGGAAAATATGACTTTAGTAGATGAATGGTCATATTTTTACAAGGTTATCATTTAAAATGAAACTGCTAGCTGGTGTGATGGAGCACACTTGTAACCCTAGTAGTTGGGAGGCTGAAACAGGAGGATCACAGGTTTGAGACCAGTCTCAGCAACTTAGCAAGACCCTCAGTCACCTAGCAAGACCCTGTTTCAAAATAAAAAATAAAAAGGGCTCAGGGTGTTGCCAAGAAGTAGAATGTCCATGGGCTCAATCCCCAGTACCAACAAATATAAATAAGTAATAAACAAATAAAATGGAATTGCCGTGTAGAAAATATGAAGAAGTAGATAACTTCTATTTTCCTAAGAAAATATAATACAAGAATGTACAGATACATTCTATGCATTCCATTAACTCTGGTAACCATAAACACCACTACATTATCACCCAAAATAATTTAACTAATGGGAAACTTTTTAAATCAAAAATTACGTATCAAAGGAAAAGTCATTAGAACAAGTAGTTTCTCAGAATGTCAGAAAGTTCACACCTGCTGTTTTTAGTGTGGGCAAATATCAATAATAGTGCTCAGGTCTCCACATCTCAAAAAAGAAAGTGATCAGAAAACACTAAGGTGAATTTCAGCACTGTTATCCCTATAGACTCATGTAATGTATGGATGTGGGAAGTAGCTCTTCTCAGCAGGGCATGAAAGCAAGCAACGTGGGACACCTCCCCACCCCCATTTTTACCACCGAAAATACTGCCTAGCACCCAGCAAGTGGCTGAAAAATATCTGAAGAATAAAAGAAGGAGGTGGGAAAAGAACCCAGATCATGAGAAAAGGAAGTTTTGCATTAACAGACTCAAGTCCTGGAAATAGTCTCTAATCCAACTGTCTAATATGTGGATGTGGAAATAAGTTCTGAGAAATTAGTCTATGTGAGACCAGTTTTTCATCTTGCCTTTGTTAACCCCAAACCTTTTCGCTGATTTGAAAGCCTTTAACGTCAACTTTTATTGACTTGTGGATGGATTTGAGACTAATTACTGTGAAATTTTAATTGATAACTGGCTTTGCTTTTGTCTACCATACAGAACTGCAACCTTCCACAGCATAAGATGGTGGGGATATACAGAAGGCCAAGTGAAGTTATAAAAATATAATTTACAAAGACAATTTTGTAATAAAACATAAACTCTGAAGTCAAAAGAAAGTTTCCTTTAGGTGTTTCATTATTTTGAATAAACACTCTTTTTCAAACTCTCCACTTCTGTGTAAATGGAAAATTACTAGATCAGGTATAAATTTCTAAATTGCTTTTATTTTACTTTTGAGTACATGATTTTATTATTTATTTATTTACTTACTTATTTATTTTGTGGTACTGGGGATTGAACCCAGGGGCATTCTACCTCTGAGCTACATCCCCAGCCCTATTTTTTATTTTTATTTTGAAACAGGGTCTTTCTAGGTTGATGAGACTCTCACTACTTGTTGAGGCTGTCCTCGAACCTGCAATTCTCCTGTCTCAGCCTCCCAAGTACTAAGATTACAAGTGTGCACCACCACACCCAGCTTGACTACATGATCTTAAAAGAGTCTAATACTGTACCCAGATTATGGTCTCTAACTCTCCTATAAAAAGGAATCAGTGCTCTTTGGGAAAATGGCTGATTACCAGCCTGGGTCCAGGAAATACAGATGATTCTGGAATATCTTGTACTATCAGAAGTCAAATTTTACTAGAGTTGTGTTAAAAGAACTTAGGAGCCAACTTGAAAAGGATTCCATTAGTCAAACATGGGAAAATTAAAGCATCAATAAGAATAACAATGGTAATGGACTGATACATGTGCTGTCTTTGAATCAATAAATTCATTAACGGTATTTAAAAACTAAATTCTCTGGTCACCTTTGAAAGATGCTAAGGAATTACCTCATTGTTTTGGTAATTGATATATAAATTGAAAAATCAAGTACTTATCCTGTCTTCTGTATAAGGACTGTATCTCAGGGTAATCAAACAACTGATGATGTATTAGTATCCTAGCTAATAAATGAAGAAGGAATGGTAAATTATCACCAGTTTGCAATCTGTAATTAAAAAAAATCTAAGCAATGCTCATCAGTGGATGTTAATTGGAGTAGAAGACACAGACATATTTTATGCCTCCTAATAAAAGTACATAACACTTTCTAAAATGTGTTCTTATTAACTAACAAACCTGAGTATGATCCAAAAAAATTTAAGATAAAAGACAACCCAAAGAATATGTGTGTGTTGGGGCAGGAGGAAGGGGGAGTGGGAAGGGAGGAGAGAGAATGAAAAATAACAGACTAAAAAAGACTTAAAATCTAATCAATCAACTGAAATGTATAGCATTTAATTGGATCCTAATTCAAAATGCTGTTATAAAAATTATGCAACTGGGAATTTAATATATGTAAAACTATATATTTTCTTGCCACAATTGGAACATTTCTAACCAAAATGATATGGTCTCTAGGATTTGCTTCAAATAATTCAAGGGTGGGTATAATGTATAACTGTATAAGGGTACAGATGGGTTCATTTATACTATTTTTGTGCAAATTATCTTGAATTCCCCCCCAACTTTGTGTGTGTGTGTGTGTGTGTGTGTGTGTGTGTGTGTGTGTATGTATGTGGCACTGTGGACTGAACCCACAGACATTCTACCTCTGAGCTAAACCCCTCCATTCTTATTTTATTGTTTTGAAACAGGGTCTCACTAAATTGCTGAGATTGACTGAAAACCTGTGATCCTCCTATCTCTGCCTCCTAAGTAAGTACTGGGATTACAGGTGTGTACCACCATACCTCGGCCCCAAATTTAAAAAAAAGAATAAAATATAAATATAAAAAAGTAGATCCATTAGTGTCTCTTTCTTATCTGTAATGCAGATAATATTTCACATCTTCTTTGCAAACATGTTGTTTAGATAAAAGAGTTCTTTGAAAGGTGCTTGGCCACCTTAAGTTCTTTTAATCAGGGATGAAAACAAATAAATGTTACTACTTAACACAAGCTTCAGAGCTTATACATACTCTAGTGTCAAAGAAAGCACACCTTCACATTAAACAGCAAGGAGTATCTTGCCTGTGTAAAGCATAACCATAAATTAAACCAAGCATTAAGCATGATCAGTATTAGTTTCATGTAATTATTTTCAACTTATGATAATAAAACCATATGTAAACTCCTAAAGAAAAAGGCTTTTTAAAAAGTTATTTTTGCTATATTTAATAAAGGATATTCTGAATAGTTGATAGGGTTCACGTATTAAGAAGACTAACATAAACAGAAAAAAGACTGCATATGCTTCATAATTACTTTATAGGGTCCATGATAAATATAATAGTTCAAAGTAATTTAAAGATAATTTAATAAAGATCTATCACACCAAGTAGTGTTATTGATTTGTTTAGGACAGATTATAAAAATAAATGATGTATAATATTTAAATCAAGAAAAGATTATTGATCTCAAAGACCCATACTTCCTTTCCATCTCACCCCCACCCCACTGGCAATGGATAATGCTTTGGCTTACTAAAACACTTTCTACAATGTATAGGAGATTCAGTGAAGTACCTGTTATTGAGAATGTCTTGCTCAACAACATTCATAGTGAAGTTTTTTGAAGTTGAAGCAATCACTTTGAAGTAAATCACCCTTTCAAATTTGGATTGAAAAGGGGAGGGAAACAGCTTTTAGGCTTTTCTTCCCTTAATGTGACTATTTCCACAGATGGCTCCCTATGAAAATTAATGAACTGACTTAGCCTTACAGGAAATGCCATTTAGAAGGACAAGAATTATAGTTAGAGAACAGACCCTGTGACCAAAATAGCACAACTATTATTTACATACCTTAGCAACTGCAAAATTTATTTCTTTCACGTAATTTTTAAAGTAGCACTAAACAAAATTATTTTCTAAATCATGAAGAAAAAAGATAACCAAAAGAACTCTGATTTACATTTAATGTCTAATATGATTGATCTTAAAAGATTTTAGAGACTCAGCACTGGAAATGTACTAAAAACTAAAATAAAAACACTATTCTTAAAAGTTTTAGTTGGTCTTTACTTGATATATATCAGAAGATGCCAAACTGGCATATATCTAAGATTCTTTGTTTAAGTACACACTAAAAGCATATGTCCCTTAGAAATTTCCAAAGAAAGAAAAGCAATGAAAACATCTACTTTATATTTTAAAGCTAAGTCATTTAAACACTAGATATACGAGAGAGTGGGGAAGGGGAAGGAAGAGAGGGAGGGGTGCTCATTTGCTACCCATTCAAGGAGCAATACCAACTCTCTTACTAAATTTTTTTTTTTTTTTTGGCAGTACCGGGGATGGAACCCAGGGGCGTTCTACCTCCGAGCTACACCCCCAGCCCTATTTTTTACCCTTTATTGAAACCGGGTCTCACAAAGTTGCGGAGGGCCTCACTAAGTAGCTGAGGCTGGCCGTGAACCCGGATCCTCCGGTCTCCGCCTCCCAAGTACTGGGATTACAAGCGTGCGCCACCACGCCCGGCTCTTACTAAATTTTTAACACCAATACCATACCAATGCATAACTCCAATTCCTTACCTGAAAATTGATAATTAAGGTATTAAGCATTTATCCTGCCTTTTCAAAAGAAACTGTAATTCTTCCCTAGTTGATAAAAAATGTTTCTTTAAAAAAGAATGCCAGCTAATCCACGGAGAAGGAAGGACAGTGTGAGAAAATCATGTGGAATCTCCAATGTTACAGCCAGTTCAGGTGAGGAAAACATAGGTTGCTAAAACCATTAGGTGAGGAAGTGCTGGACAACACACAGTACCAGGGCATACCTTGCCGACTACCTGCTAACTGTAAAGAGGAAAGGCTGCTCCTGTGCTGGAGAGAGGGAGTCACCAGTAGCAAGACAGCCTGAATCGTGTCTTCTAACAGGATGCGCTATAAAGTGTTCGTTTGTCATCATCCATGAAACAGTCCAGTAAAAAATGTTTAAGATGAATATAACTGAGCCTTGAGACCTTGTCTACAGTAGAATAACTACAGAAGAAATATATCCTTGAATAGTCCCAGACTGAAAACACAAACCAAAGGGACATTTTGAGGCCACTGGGGGGAATTTGAATATGGTATAGATAATAGATGATATAAAAATTATTGTTCATTTTCTTAGTTGTTCTAATAGTACTAAAACTAGATATACATAAAAAGTCCCCTATTTTTTCTTGCTGAAACATTTCATTGATTCTTTTTTTAAATTTTATTGGTGCATTGTAATTATACATCACTGTGAGGTTCAAAAAGACAGAAACATACATGCACACAGCACTTACTGTTTCCCTCCAGGTCCCACCCTGCATCCTCTCCCTTTCCTATTTTTAAGAGTTGCACATTGAAGTATTCAGGGATGAAGTGTCATAATGTTAAGTCTTATGTTAAATGGATCAGCAAAAAAAATATAGATAGATATAAAAAGAGAAAGAAAATATGACAATACTACTTAATATAGTATACAGGTGTAGTTTTTCAAGTATTTTGTACATTTGAATTATTTCATAAGTTCAGAAAAAGAAATAAAAATTACTTTAACAATTTTTTTAACTGGGATAGTGTGTAGCATTTGAATATGGATATGAATCACATTTACAATTATGTGGAAAGTTTTGAGGGAAACCTGAAGTAGATATAAGAACTGCAAAGGAAAGATTCTATAGAGAAAAGGACAGGAATTAGTGCTAGGAAGAATTAAGATGACAATATTAAAAAACTGGAAAGGGGAAGGCTTTGTCATCAATTTCAACTTTAAGACCAGAAATTGAATTATATTGATCTTCCCAACCTTAGCTCTCATTTCATGTTTAACTTTTAAAATTCTCTTTCGAACTTTAGACAAAAGTCACATACAATGGGAAGAGATACTGAAGTCATTAGTCTTCAGGGTCAAATATGGCACATGTTGTCTCCAAGTCTAAGGCCAAGACTGTTACTAGCTTAATAATTTTCCTGTGAGTATGTAATGGTCCATTGTGGAACAAGCATGGGAAGTATGCTGATTTCAGTCATCTTAATAATGGCACTAATTAAATACAGAATCCCATGAGTCACATGGCCATCAGCTTTTATTACCATCAGGAAAAAGAAATCAGCTAAAAAGTCAGTTTAGTCAGGCCATGTAAACACTGTTACCATTCCTATGGAATTGCATCCCTATCATTAGACAAGAAATATAGATGCGCTGTCTATATAATAACAGAGAAGTTCCATTATAGATGTCCTCCTAAATATAAATGGTAAAGGTACAACACATGTCTAAGACATCTCCTGTATGTCTACTATGACTTCAAGCTCAGAACGTCATTTCAGAGCCACTTCTTACTTTCACACTGATTCAGAGTGGATATGGAGACAGGAAGATGTCTAGTTTTCTCTTCCAAGTCTAGTCTAATCATATGTCTATGAAGAAATAGAAAAACAGACAATGAATATTAATCCCCCCCCATTAGGAAAAGACCGAGTTGCCTAATTTTCCTTACTAGTTTGGCAAGTCCTATCTCATCTCCAAATCTGTTTCTTCACTTGTGAAACAGAAATAAAATACCTGCTCTACCTATCTTAAAGGGCTGAGATAAGGTGAGTTGAATACCTTGAAGACTTTCAAGTAAAGCAAATGACTTTAAAAATATCATTTTTAATGATATTAGATTACATTTTAATTTGGTTTATGACTATCATATTCCATTTCTTACACAGTACAATATGTAAGAAAAATTTGTAAGATTCCATTTTTACTACACAATTATCTAGTAAAAATCAAGTTTACAATAATCATGTATGGTAGAACTTTTGCCAAAATTAATTTAACCTCAATTTAGTGAAACGATTAGTCACATACATTACAAGAAAAAAATTGGCCTGGGTTTTTAAAAAAGCCAATGTCATGAAAGACCAAAACAAACAAAAGAAAGACCTGAAGGGCAGAATTTAGATAAAAGGAAACCAAGGACATGGTGACTGGGGGTCCTGGATCAAGCAATAAGTAAAAATTACAATGACCATTTTGGAGAAAATTGGAAAAATTTACTTTGTTTATTAGATAATATTGTATCAACAATAAATTTCTTCAGTGTGATAATAATATTATGAAGCAAAATGTCCTTGGATTTAGGAGGAACACACTGAAATATTCAGGGCAGAAATGCTATGATGTTTCCAACTGAGTTTAAAATGATTCAGGAATAATATATTTAGAGAGAAAGCATGTGACAAAATGTTAACAATAGCTAAAAAAAAATCTAGGTGAAGGGCATATAGGTATTCATTATTCTGTTTCAACTTTTAAAATGTATTTTGGAATTTTCAAAAGAATAAGATGAAATAGTGAGAAAAGAGAACACTAAATGAGCAAGACAAAATAAAATGAAAGGGGGTAATGAACAAAGAGTATAATTTTTCATTAATAAAATTATATACTTCATAAAACTAATTTTTCTAAACCAAAATAAGTGCACTATATTATAATACTGAGGTATTATTTATTTATGTTATTTAAGAACAACACTAATATTTCTAATAAAAGTTAAATTAGGTGGTCTTAACTGTATGATACAAGGTCTCACTAAAGGACTTCCTTCAGGAAAACAGCAGTATAATTTCTAAAAGCAGAATAGAGATAGACAAAAATGTTATTATTGGAAAAGATCAGGGAACTAAACTCAAGTTCATATAGATCAGAAAACTGGTACCCACATGTTTTCAGGAATATAACTATTATATAAAAGGCCATATGACTTTACATTTTTCTTTTAAAAGTTCAAAGTAGAACATGTATAGTTAACAGATGTGATAGTTCATATTTTATCACACACTCACTTCAGTTGAAACCACACAAAAGGCAAAAGCAAAGTAAAATAACTAGAAATGATTAAGTGTAGTGCACAGGCAGAAAAATGGTATTTTGGTGTATAAATATCGCTAAAGCATTCTAGAGTAGGAATATAACAGAAGGGGGGAGGGCATCCTCAATAAACAATAGCTGAACATCAATTTAAGACAGTGGGATAAAACGAATTAAGTTTGCCTTACATTGGAAAGCTTTCCTATAACATTTTAGGTGAAAAATTATAACTAAATTTCAACTGTCTCTTTTGTATCAAAGCAGCATTTGTGCGTGCACACACACAATATCCATTTATCTATATATAAATATCTATTAAATGGACTCTCTAGGTGGTGAGTAGTACTTTTTAAGTGCAGTAAAAGCACTCAACTATTCTAAATGTATTGTCAGGCTTTCCTGTCCAGACAGAAGGTGAGACTATTGTCCATCTATTGCATAACAAATCAGAAGGTATACTCAGGAATTTTTTTTATGAGTTCATTTGAATATTAACTAGAAAGAACATCACTGTAACATGAATTAACAACTTGTGCTTATAAAATCTCTTAGCTAAATAATTTCATGAAAAATGATGTCTTGTTAATGTGGAATTAACCTATTAACTACAATTTACTTCTATTACTATGTGTTCTTAGGAAATACACAATATTCCTTTAATGGATAAGCTCTATAATGTAAAGAAAATAAGAAAAGATTAATTATCTTTATGAACTAACCTGTTCTTAGCAGTGCTTTTCTTTTCTTTGTAAGACAGCAACAATGTGAAGTACAGAGACAAGAGCAAACTTCATAAAACATATCTTTACTTACATATTTGTTTATTTATTTATTTTTGTGGTAATGGGGATAGAACCCAGGGGCATTCTACCTCCGAGCTACACCCCTGGCCCTATTTTTTATTCTTTATTTTGAAACAGTTGCAGATGACCTCACTAAGTAGCTGAGGCTGACCAGGAACCTGTGATCCTGCTGTCTCAGCCTCCCAAGTACTGGGATTTATAAGCATGCACCACCACGCCCAGCTCTTTATTTTCAAAATGGCATTTCATTTACCTTATGAATGGGCACTACCAAGGTTGGCTCCACCTTAGCTTCAATTTCTTCTGGACTATAAAAACAATAGAGTTTACCCCCTCGCAGAACACAATACAGCCTTCTCCAAATAATGAGACCTTCTCCCATTTGCTGAAAAAAGAAACAATCAACTTTATATCATTATCACCATGATTCTAAATTTAGCACAATACTAGTACATAATATCAAAGTTAAATCTGTTTTTAGAACTTTTATAATGATAGAATTAACCATCAATTTGCTATGTACTAAGTCTAACTGCCTCAAAGCCAAGAGTTAGTTAATGGCAGAGAAGAAAAGTTTAGAATTCTCAAAAGCATTAAGCAAAATGAAGGTAATGATTACCACATAAGTTTTACACACATAAAATCATAAATCAGTGCACTTTTAGAAAAGCTAGTTTATTAAAAAATTAGTGCTCAGAATTCAATAGCAATTCATCAAATGACTTAGGAAAATTATAAAAATAACAATGTTGAAAATACAATTTTCCCTTACTGTTCTTAGAATGTTAGAAAATGTTGACTACCTGGTAAGAATGCAAATTTCCTTTCCTCCTAATGGAATCTTTTAGAAGAAGCTATCGATTCATTGAAGCCCAAAATTAATTATTTACTGAATATAAGTAGCTATGGTTATAAACAAATAAGGAAGAGGTGGCATAGAGGCAGTTTTGGAAACCCAAAGGCCTAAACTGTGCCAGAATCTGTCTGCCAGAAGGGCCTTTAGGTGAAAGGTGCTGCACAGCCATGGTCAGTTTCCACAAGGAGCCCTCTGTTGCCCATTATTCTGCTCCGTACTGCAGGGGCATGAAACGGGAGAATGGAGAGACTGCTCCAAAGCCACCCAAACTGCATCAGTCGCTCCCCTTCTCACCCCCGCACCTCCCACAGCTTATGTCTAACAATATTTGGAAAGCTGACATTTAAAAAGAGGCTTCTGGACACTCGGAGCCTGTATATCAAGATTTCAGCTGATATACAGCTTGATATACAATCTTGATATACAAACAGCTGCCTGTATATCAAGATTTCAGTTGGCACTACAATTGTTGTAGGATAGTTCAAGTCCTCTAACCTGCTGATTAAGAAATCCTGCGCACGCGTCCTCCACCATGCAGGCCGGCTGGGCGACTAATCGGCAGCACATATTGCCATATAAAGGAAGCCAAAATGAAGACTCCTCTAATCAAAGGGGAAAGAAAAAGAACAAGCTACAAATATGTGCTATTTAAGGTCATTATACATTTTGGAATTTTATCATTTTTTTGCTTTACACAAGAACACATATTAAAATTATTTTTATATAAAGGTTTACCTACTCAAATACCAGTATCATACTTAATGACAAAATTAAATATGAGAGAGTAGAGGACAGGATGGTATTAAATTAATAATTTATAGTTCACTACCACCTGTAATAATCATGGACCTTTTACCCTCTTGATATAATTTGATCTTACAAGTACTTATGCAATGGAGGTTGTTCAGAGGCTATAAATAATCTCACTTAATACACAAAACATTCTAATAGTGATTTATGTTTGTCAAATTCTACCTTTGCTCTGATTTTCATTTATAATAATTAGAAGGTGATCCTCTGAATGAAATATTATTTCAGTCAACAACTTAAGATAATTTAATAAACCTTTCTGGCTCTTCCTCTTTTCCTCTCCTACTGAAGCCAGGTGTAGTCCCCAAGATCAGCATCTGTGCAGGAAGGAGTTGTGATGTGCTCCATCTGGGTGTAGGAGCCAGGCAGGATGAGGAGGGTGAGCAGGAGGCTGCTAGACCAGGGGTAGCCAGCCCAGTGCATGTCAGAACCCTAAGTCCAGGAAGAAGGGCAGCCAGGATTCCTTGAAGAAATGGCTGATTCCAAGGACAGGTCAGGGAGTGTACAATGAGCTGGAATATCGTGGTATGTCACAGAGCAAACACATGTTCAAGGAACGACAGCAAATGGACACAGAAGCCACACTGAATATGGGCTCCCACTGGCCAAATCTGGGGCAATGTGAAGCTCAAAATAAACAATATTAACCGATAGATTGCAATGCGCTGAGTAAAACAGGAACACGAGTCCACAAATTGGAAACTTAGAAATGTATACTTACATAGGTTCAAAGTACCCCACTCCCATCATAAAATATGTATTAGTTACAAAGTACAAAACGAGAGGAGCTTTACAGTAGACAAGCTTGGCCGCTACCACCTTAACCAAGTGACCAAACTGAAAGTCATTAATACTGGGGTGAATCAAAATTATATGCCACCGAGCAGGCTGCAAGGAAAAGCAGCGTCACCACCAAAGACGCCTGTCCAGAGAAACCAGCAAACAAGCCAAGTCCAGGGACCTTTTACAACAAGTCAAGGTAATGCACCTAAGTCAAAGAAAGCTGAGGAACTGGTCCAGATCCAAGGAAACTAAAGAATTATGATAATTAAATGCAATGCGTGACCCTGCACCGGATTCTTTTACCATAAAGAACATTACTGGAACAACGGGCAACATTTGAGTGGAATCAGAAGATCAGATAGATGGAAGTAATGTATTAATATTAATTTCCTGAGTTGGGTAATTGTGGTGATGTAGCAAAATTACTTGATAGTATTAATATGTATTAACATACTCGTGGCATTACCTAACCAACTTCAATCATGTATTTTTTTGGGGGGGATGTGAAAATTCAATTTGCAACTTTTCTATAAATTTGAGATTGTTTCAAAAAGTTCTTTCAAGGCGGGCGTGATGGCGTACGCTTGTAATCCCAGTACATGGGAGGCTGAGACAAGAAGATCCGGTTCGTGGCCAGCCTCAGCTACTTAGTGAGGCCCTCTGCAACTTAGTGAGACCCTGTTTCAAAATAAAGAATAAAAAAAGAGGGCTGGGGGTGTAGCTGGGAGGTAGAATGCCCCTGGGTTCAAATCCCAGTACCGCCCCAAAAAAAAATTCTTTCAAAAAAATTACAATAAGCCTTCAATGTAGTATACAAAGAGGTCTATATCCTTCATATCTGTTTGGAAGGAAAACACTGAAAAATGTATCAGGGAACAAAGAGAAATCTAACAAATGGCTGTTGACAAAAAAGTTTTATTTTTAAGTTATTTTATTAGCTTATTTTAAAGCACAATGTTTTGATCTATGTATACATCGTATGGTAAATAGTGCACACATCTATCACCTCCCCAGCATAGCATTATATTCACCACTTTTAAATGTACCATTTCTTTTTTTTTTTTTTTTTTGCGGTACCGGGGATTGAACACAGCGGTGTTCTACCTCCGCGCTACGCCCCCGGCCCTATTTTTTATACTTTTATTTTGAAACCGGGTCTCACGAAGTTGCAGAGGGCCTCACTAAGGAGAGAGAGAGAGAGAGAGGGAGAGAGCTGAGGCTGGCCGCGAACCAGGATCCTCCGGTCTCCGCCTCCCAAAGTACTGGGATTACAAGCGTGCGCCACCACGCCCGGCATAAATGTACCATTTCATTGGCATTAATTACATTTACAATATTGAATAGTCATCAACATTTCCAAAACATTTTCATCACCCCAAACAGAAACTCTGCACCTACTTAAGCGATAGTTTCCTATTTTCCCCTTCCCCCATCCCTGATAACTTTTTTATTTCAATTCATTTATTGGTGCATTGTAGTTACACATTTTAATAAGTGTCAGGGTATCAGAAGCATGCATGCTCCATAGGTCTACGTGTCTGCTTTTCTGCCAATACCATGCTGTTTTTATTACTATGGCTTTGTAGTATAGTTTGAAGTCAGGTATTGTGATGCCTCCTGCATGGTTCTTGTTGCTGAGAACTACTTTGGCTATTCTGGGTTTTTTGGTGTTCCAAATGAATTTAAGGACAGATTTTTCTACGTCAGTGAAGAATGACTTTGGAAATTTAATGGGTATTGCATTGAATTTGGAGATCATTTTTGGCAGAATGGCCATTTTGATATTTATTCTGCCTACCCAAGAGCATGGGAGATCTTTCCATCTGCTAAGATCTTCAATTTGTTTTTTTCCTTTTACCTCCTTAGTGAGGTTAATTCCCAAGGCCTTATAGAGGCCTTTCCAAAGTGGTTGCACTAATTTGCACTCCCACCAACAGTGTATTAGAGTTCCTACTTCTCCACATACTCGCCAACACTTGTTGTTTGTGTTTTTAATGATTGCCATTCTAACTGGAGTTGGGTGAAATCTCAGGGTAGTTTTGATTTGCATACCTCTGGTTGCCAATGATGTTGAACATTTTTTCATACATGTATTGGCCATTTGTATTTCTTCTGTGAAGTGTCTATTTAGTTCACTTGCCCATTTTTTATTGGATTATTTGTTTTTTTAGTGGTGATTTTTTTAAGTTCTCTGTATATTCTAGATATTAGTCCCCTATCAGAGGAGGAGCTGGCAAAAATCTTCTCCCATTCTGTCGGCTCTCTGTTGAGGTTCTTGATTGTTTCCTTTGCTGCACAAAATATCTTCAGTTTAATGCAATCCCACGTATTGATCCTCAATTTAATTTCCTGTGCCTTTGAGGTCTTGTTGAGGAAGTCTTTACCTGTGCCTATGTGTTGAAGTGTTGGACCTATGCCCTCTTCAAGTAGCTGCAAGGTCTTTGGTTTGATTTCTAGGTCTTTGATCCATCTTGAATTGATCTTGTACAAAGTGAGAAAGTGGCGTTTATTTCTATTTTTCTGCATATGGTTAGCCAGTTTTGCCAGCACCATTTGTTGAAGAGGCTATCTTTTTCCAATGGTTGTTTATAGCCCCTTTGTCAAAAATCAATTGGCTGTAGGTGTGTGGATTTGTTTTGGAGTCTTCTATTCTGCTTCATTGGTCTATGTGTCTACTTTTGTGCCAGTACCATGCTGTTTTTGTAACTATGGCTTTGTAGTATAGTTTGAAATCAGGTATTGTAATGCCTCCTGCATGACTCTTGTTGCTGAGAACTACCTTGGCTATTCTGGGTTTTTTGATGTTCCAAATGAATTTAAGGACAGATTTTTCTACGTCAGTGAAGAATGACTTTGGAAATTTAATGGGTATTGCATTGAATTTGGAGATCATTTTTGGCAGAATGGCCATTTTGATATTTATTCTGCCTACCCAAAAGCATGGGAGATCTTTCCATCTGCTAAGATCTTCAATTTGTTTTTTAAATTTTTAAAATTTTCCTTATAGAGGCCTTTTACCTCCTTAGTGAGGTTAATTCCCAAGTATTTTATTGTTGGGGGGGATATCGTGAGTGGAAATGTCTTCTGGATTTCTTTTTCAGTGGATTTATGGTTGGCATACAGAAAAGCTTCTGATTTTTTAAGACTGATTTTGTATCCAGACACTTTGCTGAATTTGTTGATCAGTTCTATGAGGCTTTTGGTTGAGTTTGCTCGATCTTCTAACTATAATATCATGTCATCTGCAAATAGATAAAGTTTCAGTTCCTCTTTTCCTATTTGTACTCCTTTTATTTCCTTCTCTTGCCTTATTGCTCTGGCTAGAGTCTCAAGTACTATATTGAAAAGGAGCGGTGGCAGCGGGCATCCTTGTCTTGTTCCTGTTTTTAAGGGGAACTCTGAAGTTTTTCCCCATTCAGTATGATGTTGGCTGTGGGCCTATTATATATTGCCTTTATGATGTTGAGGTATGTCCCTTCTATTCTGATTCTCGGCAAAGTTCTTATCATGAATGGTGTTAGATTTTGTCAAATGCTTTTTCAGCATCTATTGAAATAATCATGTGATTTTTGTCTTTAGTTCTGTTTATGTGGTGGATTACATGGATAGTTTTTCGTATGTTGAACCAGCCTTGCATCCCTGGGATGAACCCGACTTGGTCACGATGTATGATTTTCGTGATGTGGTTTTGAATGCGCGTTGCTAGTATTTTGTTCAGAAGTTTTGTGTCTAATGTCATCAACGATATAGGTCTGTAGTTTTCTTTTCTTGAGCTGTCTTTATTTGGTTTTGGTATTAATGTGATATTGGCTTCATAGAATGTATTTGGGAAAGTCCCATTTCTTTCTATTTCACAGAATAGATTGAGTATTGGGATTAGTTCTATAAAGGCTTTATGAAATTCACCTGGGAAATCATCTGGACCTGGGCTTTTCTTTGATGGTAGGCTCTTTATTGCTGCTTCAATCTCTTTGATTGCTATTAGTCGATTTAAATTTTCTGTATCCTTTTGATTCAACGTAGGAAGGTTGTACGTGTCTAGGAATTTGTCAATTTCTTTGAGGTTTTCCATTTTGTTGGAGTATAGTTTTTCAAAGTAGTTTCTGATAATCCTCTGGATTTCTGTGCTGTCAGTATTAATATCACCTTTTTCATCTCTTATTTTAGTAATTTGGGTTGATTCTCTCTTTTGGTTTGGTTGGCTAGTGGTTTATCTATCTTGTTTATTTTTTCAAGGAACCAGCTTTTGGTTTTGTTGATTTTTTGTATTGTTTTTTATTCTCTACTTCATTGATTTCTGCTCTGATTTTAATAATTTCCTGTCCTCTACTGGCTTTGGGGTTAGACTGTTCCTGTTTTTCAAGGGCTGTGAGGTGTGTCATTAGGTTTTTTATTTGGTGATTTTCTGTTCTTCTTATGTGGGCACTCAGTGCTATGAATTTTCCTCTTAATACTGCCTTCAGGGTGTCCTAAAGATTTTGATATGTTGTGTTCTGTTTTCATCTGTTTCTAGGAATTTCTTAATTTTTCCCTTTATTTCTTCTCTGACCCATTCCTCATTCAGCAGTGCGGTGTTCAGTCTACATATGTTTATGAGGTTTCTCTGGGTCTTCCTATAGTTGATTTCTAGTTTCATTCCATTATGGTCTGAAAAGATGCAGGGGATTATGTCACATTTTTTTAACTTGCTAGTACTCACTTTGTGGCCTAGGATATGGTCTATTTTAGAGAAGGTTCCATGAGCAGCTGAGAAAAATGTGAATTCAGCTGTAGTTGGGTGGAATATTCTGTATGTGTCTACTAGGTCCATTTGGTTTATGGTGTTCCTTAGGTCTGAGGCATCTTTTTTTTTTTTTTT
>PVJS01038326.1:0-19463 GCA_004027185.1 Glis glis
AGAGAGAGAGAGAGAGAGAGAGAGACGGGGGAGAGAGAGAGAGAGAGAGAGAGAGAGAGATAGAAAGCTGAGGCTGTCTGCGAACCCGGATCCTCCGGTCTCCGCCTCCCAAAGTACTGGGGTTACAAGCATGCGCCACCACGCCCGGCTCAGAGCAGTGTTTTTTGAATCATGCTATTTAAAAAAAAATTTATGACTTTCAATGCCTTTCTATTATGTTTAGGAAAACATTCAGTCTCCTTAACTTCACCCAGACCCTTGTGATCTGACTCCTGCCTCTCTCTAGCTTCATGAAAACTCCCTGGCATGAATACTTCTTTTTAGGAAATATCCACCACCTGCAACCTCTCCTCTAATACCTGGCATGGCTGTAAACCTCCATACTTTAGCATACACTATTATATACCTTTTAATTCTTCAGTTGCTTCTTTACCCGGCTTGTTTATTACTAACCCAAATAGCACACACTCCAAGAAGTCTTGGCTTTGCAATTTAATTTAAATGCACTAGATATATGTTTCACAATTGTGCTCTGTTGAAATCTCATTTTATTGACTGCCTCTCCCATTAGACTCCTTGAGGGAAGTTTCTGAGTTTCATTCATCCTGTGTCTTCTCAAGGCCTAGTATAGTGCCCAGGCAATGTGCATGAACTGTGAATTCATATGAATAAATAGATAAATGAATGGATAAACGAATTATTGTGGCAAAAGGTAATGAAACAGATCATTCATATTAATAATTGAAATATTTTATGCTCCACTCAAAGATGACAAGATACTTTTTTCCTTAGTGTTATTGACACATGGTAGGCATTCCAAGTTTATTAAAAGCATTTTGTAAGTTGGAAAGTGTACATTTGTTTTGGTAGATGGCAATGTTGGAGAAAGTTTTGACTCCAAACTGGCTAGTCAATCTTTCAATTGCAAGTTAAGGAATGATAATGCATTGTTTAGAGTGTATATTACAAATATGATGAATTATTATTTTTAACCAGGATAGCTGAGATATTAAGAAAAGTGCAAAATTGCCTTGACTTTTATAGATTACTTGTATGGAAAAATCATTCAAATAGTTGAACTTGTGTGTGTGCACTTACAAGGTAAAGTGGGTGAGATAAAAAAGTAAAAGTCATTACAGTATTTGCATATCGCCCTCCTTGTATGCTGATTCTAATTTAATGTTGTATTCAGGAATGCTATTTATTTATTTTTTATATAAAATATTTTGGCTTTTTTGGAACATTACTATTAGCCTGTAGCAAGAATACTATATTTTGGCATATAGTACATTGTTTAATAGGAAAGATAATGCAATTCTTTAAATAGAAAGCTTTCAAAGACTTTATCTTTTAATTAGAATTAATCACAAATAAATATAATAAAAATAAAGTTATGATAAGATATCCATCAAGCCTAATAGTTAAAAAAAACTAAGAATATACAGAGTCAAACTCTTCTTTTTGAGGCTAATGCTTTGAGATTAATTAGAGAATATACATCATAATTAATATTAATTGATATTTAAATGGTTTACATTAATCATACTCTTTTAAATCATCTAGATGTGTTTTGTAACTTCTTTTAAAATAAACAAAAGAAAATTTGGAATTAATACTGAGGAGGTAGAAGGAAGTAGGCAGATAGGACCAGAGGGCCACAGTGGAAAAACCTTCATTTCCTGAGAGGCAACAGATGCTAACTAACTTCCAAAACTCCTAAAGAGACCAGACCTCCCAAATGTCAAGTGATAATGAGATTAAGTACCTCCTGAGAGTGACCAGAGCTTCAAAAAACTCCCGTTGTTCCTGCTGATAAGCAATCCCAGAAGATTTCCTGGAGATTCCCTGGAGGGTCCAGGAAACAGCTTCTGGAACCCAAACCAAGAGGAAGAGACTCAAAAAAGGACACTATGCAAATACACTATGCAAATCCTAGGAAACTGCCTCTGAGACCCAACAGAACATGGAGACTCAGAAGCATATAAACCCCCTAGGCCAGCTACTCTAGTCAGTTTTTCCCACTTGGGAACTCCTCCCTTTTGGGAGCTTTCCTCTCTCTCAGAAGTCGCATTGGCTTTGAGGAAAAGCAGTGTGTAATTGACGGCACTTGGCCTGGGCAACTATTGGGTAGTATCCTGAAGGCACCGCTGGACATCGAGGCCAACCAAGGGCGCTAGGGGTGGCCTGCACCTCTCTTCAGCAGATCGTGTGGACTTTGGGAGAAAGCAGTTTGCAATTGACAGCGCGAGGCTTGGGCTACTCCCAAGTGGTGTCCAGAAGGCGGCTGCCGGACACCAGGGTCCCCTCTGCCTGCAAGGGTGATCTGCCTCTTTTTCCCCTTCCCTGTTCTCTTTACGTAAATAAACTCTCCACTCGCCTTTTTGTTGTCTGTGAGTGTCATTCTTCATACTTCGTAGACAAGAACACCAGAAAGGAAAACATTCGTTTCAATACCTGGAACAGAAATGTGTTTTGTTGTTGTTGTTGTTATTCCCAACCACCTCCTGATGAACTCATCTGAGTGCAGGGCCATCTCTGCAGTCAATAAAAGTGATGAACAGGGATCCATTTAATGGGTCACAAAGTTGAATGAGAAATGTCCCTTCCAACTATAAGACCCAACTATATTGGTCACCTTATTTTTCACTGAAAAATAGACCTTGGAGAATCAACTCATGCAACTCTAGTTACTTAGAATAAAATAACGTTTTATTGTAGCTTCAATGTTTCTGTAAAATGTAGCTTAAAAATTAACTTTTAAAATTGGGCAATACTGCTAAAATATCCTTAATAATAGGCTGACTTGTTATTTATTTATCATAAGAAAATTTTAAAGGCTGATAGGAACCAATGGGCAGAGATAATGTGCACTGAATAGAGTAGAGGAAGTTTTCTTTGTTTTCCCATAAAGGTGGAGATATTGTATGGATACAGAATATTGACATTTCATTTTGTTATTGTCCTTTGTTTGCAGGATATGTGGTTTGAAAATATCTTAAATGCCGAATAACCTTTTGAGTTTGAGCAATAATAGCTTCGTTTTCCCTTTTGCCCTATGCCTTATCTTCCCTAGCTATTCTTCTTTTTCTCCTTCCATCTTTATCTCTTTTTCCCCACCCTCCCCTGCCCTGGCTTCTCTATTTTGCTTGTAATCTTGCTCTGCACACACTACTTTTCCCAGAGCCAATTTGTTTCCCAGAATGGAAGGGACTGCTTATCTCAGGGAGAGGAACTTTGCCCCATAGAGCTGTTCCGGTCAGATAAGCAGACAGCTGCTGATTGGACAGGACACAGAACAGACTTGGATGTGGTTCCTGCTGGACTAAGCTGAGCAATGGGCATACAGTCATGGGATGATGGAGAGGGGAGCCACTGCCAAAGGTGACAGTCGGCAATGTTTGGGGGTGGGCTAAACATTTTGGTGACTCTAAACCCAAATATGTTTTGCTTGAGTTGGTCGTTTTGTCACAGGATTCTCTCTTTGGCAGCTATTCAGCATATTCCTAATGGATTTTGCCGTGGCAGCTAAACAAGTGCTGTATTGTGGACTTGAATTTTGAAAACATAAATCTTCCTCAGCAAGTCCTCATGCAGTACCCCCTCTATTAACAGCAAACCTCCCCTGGTGCCCAATTACCGTGCTTTGTTGAAAAATGGCCCAGCGTTTGGTTTGATATATTTTCAACATTTCATAGTCAATAGGACTTTTCAAAATGATAAGTTAAATACCAGTGGTTCATTTTGTTTAGGTATGCATCAAGCATTGTAATTAAGGAATTATATATGTAGCTCTTTGCCAGTAACGATGATGCTTCTGACCCTGCAGCTGTGTGAAGTTGCAGCCAAATCTGCTAATCACTGACCCTTGCCTGTCACATCACTGTTTGTATGTATAACTTAGCTTGAAAACTGAGGCCAATGCCTCTTTTCTGGCTGCCTTTCATTAAGGCTCTTTCGCTTCCCCCATAGAATCAGGCTATTGCCATATGTAGATCAACCATATGAAAACGTACAGGATTTTTTTATGGGAGGTTTTTATGGGAGGATTTATGAGAAGAAATTATATTACCATGCAAATTGTTGGAATGATTTGGATAGATCAATAGTTCTCAAATTGGAGTGTGCATGAGACTCATGTGGAGGTCTTGTTAAAAACACAGATTGCTGAGTGCCACCCACAGAGTTTCTGATTCAGCTGGTATGCAGTGGGGGCCCAAGAACTTCTAACAGGTTCCCAGGTCATGCCGATACTGCTGGTCCAGGGCACCGGCTTGAGAATGCTTGGGATTGATGAGCGAGTTGTGCTCCAGAGGCCTCGGCCCCCCATAGGCATTTCCCCTATCTGGTCCATTGTATGTTGAGCTGCAGCAATCACCAGCCCAGGACCTTCTGGGCATCATATTATTACTGGAGAATATGCTTCGGGCTATTTTTATAAGTTCATTATCTATTCTCATCCTCCCCTTCCCTGGCATTTCTGTGACGTTTCATCGTGATTCATTTTCTTCAGATAACGTGCTATGTATGACTTACTGTCAGAGGAAAACAATTATGTCCTTTGAAATGGACTCAGCGGTGGGAACTTGTGAGTGGCTCTCCTTTGAATGCTGAGCTGGGCACACAGACAGAACTAATCAAAGTGTTTGAGTAATGGAGCTTCATGTCTATTATCCCAGTTCTGTTCATTGTGAAGGTTAGGTGACGCATTAGATTCTGATTTTAAGTTTGGCTTGGATCTTGAGCCTCTGCTATCAGACTGTTGGCTACTGTGTAAAAAATGACATATTGATTTTCTTAATCTTTTTAAAAAATCTCCCTGTATAGTCTTGAAAAGGTCTAATAAAATCACTTCCTTTTCTTTGAAGCTGTTGATGAGGATGTTTGAGGCAGATGTGGTCTGTCTGGGAACATTGGTATTTGACAATTTTGAGTTGTATCCAAGGCCTTTGTCATTTTGTTAAAATAGTTAATTATTGGCTACATGTTATTTGGAGAATGCTGAAACAAGAATGGATGAAACGTATCCCTTGCAGGATATTTGGAGGGTAACTCTGAAATACTAACAGTAACTAGATTTTAAGATCCTTGAGGGTAGTAGGCACAGCCTTCTTAATTATAATCAACAATTCTTGACTATATTATGCCTTCAACACACAATCTATGTGTTAAACAACCAATATTAATGTAATCTGGAGGAAAAGAAATCCTGATATAATGTGACATCCTTGGAAACTTAGCATCTTAGAAACAGTTCTTATCATAAAAGAATCTTGGAAGCCGGGCGTGGTGGTGCATGCTTGTAATCCCAGTACTTTGGGAGGCGGAGACCGGAGGATCCGGGTTCGCAGCCAGCATCAGCTCTCTCGCTCTCTCTCTCCTTGTCTCTCTCTCTCTCTCTCTCTCTCTCTCTCTCCTTAGTGAGGCCCTACGCAACTTCGTGAGACCCGGTTTCAAAATAAAGTATAAAAAATAGGGCTGGGGGTGTAGCGCGGAGGTAGAACGCCCCTGCGTTCAATCCCCGGTACCGCAAAAAAAAAAAAATAAATAAAAAATAACTAACTAAATAAATAAATAAATAAAAGAACCTTGGAAATTTCACAATAAATATAAGCAAACTCCGCTCCACTCAATCACCATACATATAAATAAAATAAAGGTCCCAGGAGTTCTGGCAAGAAAACATGGAATAATATTTCCCCTAGCTATATTGAGGCATAGCTGGCAAATAAAAAATGTTCCAATATATACTTAAGGTAGAAAGTGTGATGATCCTATACACAAATGCATTGTGAAATGATTTCAATCAAGTGAATGAGTGCAGCCATTGCTACACACAATTACCTTTTTTTGTAACTATGCTTACAACATATAATATCTACTCTCTTAGCAAGTTTCAAATGTACAATATAGTATTATTTACTATAGTTAACATGCTATACTTTAGGTCTCCAGAACTTGGAAGCTTGTACTCTTGTATCAACATCCCCATGTTTCCCCAGCACCCATGATAGTATTTTAAAATCAAAAGCATTTATTTAGGATTGTTTAACTTGTGGTTCTCTAAGTTTATGTAAGTACAAACTTCTCTTTTCTATGAAGAATTAAAAGACAGCCCTTGAAACCAATGTTATAACAAGCTATACTACTTTGGAAAACATGGATAGAGCTTTTTTTGAAAGTAGGACTAGAGTGTACATAGAAGTAAAAGTTATTGAGCACCTCCAGTGCAACACACACACACACACACACACACACACACACACACACACACATCAATGGCATACACAGAGTCATGCATCATTTAATGGTGGGGACCTATCCTGAGAAATGCTGCGTCAGGTGATTTCATCATTGTGTGAACACCTTAAAGTATCCTTAAACTAAGATGACTATGATGTCACTAGGTCATACAAGATTTGGGGACCACCATTGTATATATAATCTGTCATTGATCAAATTATTATGCAGCACAGGACTGTGTGTGTATGTACCCCACTGCCACACGCACATACATTATCACATTTGATTGTTAAACAATCCACCCAGTTAAGCAGCATTGTCCCTACTTTACAGATAATAAACTACAAATAGAGATATTAATCAATAAATTGATGGTTTCTCACAGACTTGTCACCTTCCTGTCAATGGGAGGTGCAGCACAAGGCTCAGATATTTAAAAGTCGGGCTGCACCCTGGCTTTCGGTACTTGGGGTACTTGGGACACAGAGCCACAAACACAGCAAATACTTACTACAATGCAGAGCCACAAACACAGTAAATACTTATTTTAAGAAAAATTTGATTACATAATAATCATGATAAAATTGACTTTTAACTTCTTTCAACTTATTTTATAGATTAGAATTTTTGATACTGTTATTGGTTCATATACTCTTATTGGTGTAATTATACCTGATAGTGAGATTCCAAGTGATACAAACATACATGCGCATATCACTTGATTTATTTCTCTCCTCAACCTACCCTGCTTCCCCTTCTCCTTCCCTGTACATATTAGTGAGATTGGTAGTGATACCTTCAGATATGGACATACCATTATTTGAACCATTGCCTTCTTCAATCGTCCTTTTTCTCTTCTGCACATCCCTCCCCCAATCCCCTTATGCTATTCTACTAGTTTCTCTCCTCTTTTATTTAAAGTCCCTTTTGCTTCCTGTTTTCTCCCTAGCTTTCACATATGAGAGAAAATATAGGACCCTTGACTTTCTGAGACTGGCTGATCTCACTTAGCATAATCTTCTCTAGTTCCATCCATTTTCCTGCAAATTACATGACTGCATTCTTCCTTATGACTGAGTAAAATTCCATTGTGTGTACATGCGACTTTTTTTTAATCCACTCCTCTGTTGACTAACACCTAGGTTGGTTCCATCATTTGGCTATTGTGAATTGTCCTGCTATAAGCATGGGTATGTGTGTATCACTATAATATTCTGACTTTAATTCTTTTGGAAAGATACAAGCAGTGGTATAGCTGGATCATATGGTGGTTCTATTGCTGGTCTTTTGAGAAACCTCCATACTGATCTCCATAGTGGTTGTATTAATTTATGCTCCTACTAACAGTGTATACAAGTTCCTATTTTCCCACTTCCTCGCCAGCATCTATTATTGTTTATATTCTTGATTATTGCCGTTGTGACTGAAGTTAGATGGAATCTCAGTATAATCTTTTTAAAAATTATTTTCTTAGTGCATTGCAATTATACATCATAGTGATATTCAATGTGTTAAAAACATACATGCACAGAACTCTTTGTGTATTTCCCTCCACACCCTACCCTGCTCTCCCCTCTTCCTTCCCCACACAACGTAGTGAAATTGGTAGTAATACCTTCACATATTGCCATAGCATTATTGAATTATTTTCTTCTTCAATCCTCCCTCTTCTCCTCTTCCTTAATTCCCTCCCCAGTTCCCTTCAACTACTCTACTGGTCTCTTTCTGCATTACTTAGAGTCCCTTATATTTCTTATTTTCTCTGTAGCTTGCACATATGAGAAATCATAGCACCCTTGACTTTCTAAAACTGACTAATCTCACTTAACATAGTATTCTCCAGTTTCACCCATTTTCCTGAAAATGCCATAATTTTGTTCTTCTTCATGGCTGAGTAGAATTCCATTGTGTATATATATCACATTTTCTTTATCCATTCATATGTTGATGAACACCTGGGTTGGTTCTGTAATTTGGCTATTGTGAATTGTGCTGCTACAAACATGGGTATGCATGTGTTAGTATAATATTCTGACTTTAATTCTTTAGGAAAGATGCCAAAGAGTGGTATGGCTGGGTTATATGGCAATTTCATTCCCAGTTTTTTGAGGAACCTCCAAACTGATCTCCATAGTGGTTCTACTAATTTACAATTCCACCAACTGTGTACAAGAGTTCCTATGCTCCCATATCCTCACCAGCACTTATTATTTGTATTTTTTTGTGTGTGTGGTACTAAGGATTGAACTCATGGGCATACTACCTCTGAGCTACATCCCCAGCCCGATTTTATTTGTTATTTTGAAACAGGGTCTCAATAAGTCGCAGAGGGCCTCATGAGGCTGGCCACAAACCTACAATCCTCCTGTCTCAGCCTCCCAAGTACTGGGATTACAAGTGTGTGCTACCACGCCTGGCTTATTTGTATTCTTGATGACTGCCATTCTACAGGATTTAGGTGGAATCTCAGTATAGTTTTAATGTGCATTTCCTTGATTGCTAATTATGTTGAACATTTTTTCCATTTATTTGTTGGCCATTTGCATTTCTACTTTTGAGAAGTATCAGTTCAGTTCAATCGCCCATACTTTGATTGTTTTATTTTTAGTGTTAATTTTTTTGAGTTCTTTATATATGAATCCTCTATTGAAGAAGTAGCTGGCAAAGGTTTTCTTCCCTTGTATTTTACATGGGAATATGCCAGAACTTTGCAGTGTCTGTGGACTCTGAAGTTCTTCTTTTGCCTTTGTTGTTCTTCCTTCAAATTTTCAATTTCAAGTGTGCATTATTGTGTGTGGGTATGTGTGGTACTGGGAGCTGAACCAAGGGGCTTTCTACTTCTGAGCTGCATCCATAGCCCTTTTTATTTTTATTTTTTGAAACAGAGTCCCACTAAGTTACTGTACACTGGCCTCGAACCTATAATCCTCCTGTCTCAGCCTCCCAAGTACTGGGATTACAGGTGTGAACCACCTGTATATTCTTAAATTAGTGACTTCTATCCATCCATTGCAGTCTGAGCATACCCCCAATGTCTCTTATTTTCTATGAGACCTACTGTTTACTCATCATGTAACTATTCTATTGTTTATAATTCCCTCACACTCACAGTGTCCAGCATCATACTCACTCCTTAACAAAAGCCCTCCACACCATTGCCCCTGTATCGCTCTCTTTTTTGCTACATTCAACTACCTTCCTAAGTTCCATGTGGTGTGTCTCAAATGTGCACTGAAACTAACTTGAAGTTCAATTCCAGACCCCTGGTTAACTCCCTATCCCCAGTAGAACTATTATATACCTTCCCTCTTCCAGTCTCTCACATCCATTCTATGATCTTCACACTACGCTGATGACCTTGACTCTTAACAAAATAAGATAAATCAAATGACTGATCTTGCACTTTATTTTCATCCATATTGATGTTTTCTGTCTTCTTTTCAAGAGTAAAAGGAAATTGCTACTTGAAATAGAGGCAAACCCAACCCTTGGACTCTATATCCTTCTGTCTCCCATTCTCCCTTAATGGTGTACTTTTCCTTTCTTTCTATTGTAACATTTTTTCTACCACTCAGATTATTTTCCTCAGTATATTTTGTGAATCACTTGTTTGGGGGCAGTTCAGGAGATGGTAGCCCAGGGGTACTCTACCATTGAGCTACACAACCAGCACCTTTTATTTTTTATTTTTAAAATTCTGAGACAGGGTCTCACTAAATCGCTCAGACTGACCTCAAACTTGTGATTGATCCTTCTGCCTCATCATTTGCTTAGACAAATAGTATTACCCCAACTCCCCCCTTTTTCCTTTGTACTGGTTCCATCCAATATCTCAGAAATTCCTATCAATTTTATTTCCTAAATACTCCTCGAACCTGTCCTTGTTTCTTCCTTATATGCACCCACCACCCTAAACCAGGCTACCATATCTTCCCTGGACTATTATAACTGTCTTCTCATTTGCTCATTCTGATGTGACTCTGACCATTGAACTCTCCCAGTTCCTTTCTGTACATAGTACCAATCTAGGTTTATCTTTCCCTGTAACGAATGAATGAATGAATGAATGAATGATTATTTATTTATTTATTTATTTATTATTTATTTATTTATTTTGCAGTTCTGGGGATTGAACCCAGGGTCTTGTACAAGTGTTCTGCTACTGAGCTACACCCCAACCCAGATGTTAATCTTTTAGCAACATGATTATCATCATGTCACCACCATACTTACACCTCACAAATACTTTTCCAGATAATCAGTAAAATTCAATTCTTTATCATGACCTCCACTGAAAGACCTATCTGATGTGGCTTTTACCTACTTGTGTGTTCTTATTTCATATAATTCTACTCCTAAAAACATGCTGTAGCCATACCAGTTTTTTTCCCAAGTTTCAAAGAGGTCACACTCATTCCTTCTTTGTGCTGTTTCTGCTGGCTTTTTTATTTGCCTGGAATGATATTCTGAAAATCTTTGTATGACCAACTTCTCAGTTCAGGTCTCACCTGTTTTTCCCCCTCAGGGAGACCTTCTGTGACTAGCTACCTTCCACTTGACCCTTATCATATCAACATATTTTATTTCCTTTGTTGGTTATCCCCAGTTGAAATTATTCTGTAAGGTCATTTTCATTTTAATTTTGGTGTGTGCCTCAACTTAAATGTAAGCTAGTCTCTGGTTTGTTAGCTTATCTGGTTTCGTGTTTTTTCCCATATGAAAGCAAAATTACAAAAGAATAACTAGATAATGAAAAGCAAAATATAAATTACTTTCAAAACACAAATTGCATTATAAATGCAGAAAATAATGTACAACAAGGAATATTGCTCTCTAATGAGAAGAATGGATTGTGTAAGGTCATTAAAAAGTAACTCAAACTCCATTACATTAACAAAAGAATAAAATTCCATTAGATTGGGGCTGGGAGGTTGGCTATTAATTAAATACCACAGTGCTTGCCTGCATACATAGTCCTTAGAAATCTGCCTACAATTTTTGAAGTAAGTCAATGTAGACTGATCTTTCACATATAACAAATATGACTTCTACTTAATGAAATAATGGAGCTCTTTTATAATTATCAGTGGATGCTAAAACATTAGGAGAAGGGTTGATATGGAACTTTTTAATGGAAGATGTGGACTAATAGATTTAAGCATTATTTAGCAAAATGTTCACATCAATGTTAACATCTCTAAATAAGGAAAAAACTTCATGTTATGTGCCTCTTGTCTGATGGGGAAAAAAAAGAACAAATGGAAAAAAACATCCTCCACATAACACCAATAAAAAAAATGGAATCAGGCCAGGCATGGTGGCACATACCTGTAATCCCAGTACTTGGGAGGTTGAGACAGGAGGATTGCAGGTTTGAGACCAGACTCAGCAACTTAGTGAAGCCCTTAGCAACTTAATGAGAGCCTGTTTTAAAATAAAAATATAAAAGGTCTGGGGTGTGGCTCTGAGGTAGAAGGCCCCTGAGTTCAATACCCAGTACAACCCAAAAAAAAAAAAAGGAATCAAATTAAGCTCTTGATGTAATTACCACCTGACAAAATATGTGGGGGATAGAGGAACATGTGAAATTACCCCACAAGTCAGGCATATCTAGAATGCAGGTATTTCAATTGTGCAAATGATCTACCTTCTTATAGATGGAAAAGGAGTCAGGAGCCAAATCAAATTCTGTTAAAAGGTATATTAACTAATATGAGTATAATCTAAATATGATGAGAAGCCACCAGAGGGTTTCAAGCATGATGGTGACATGACTTCAGTTTTTCTAAGATGATTTTTTATGTGCTTTTATGGGTGCATTATAGTCTCATATCACAATGAAATTCAAGTTGACAGTAACATACATGACTTTGGTTTTGAAAGATCAGACTGCTATGTGCATAATGGACTGTAAGTTGTAGGAGTGAATTCCTGGAGCCATTACAGGAGATGAGGTTGAGAAGTCACAGTGGTTTGGAAAAAAATGTAAATGAACATGTCAGGGGTATAACAGACAAGAACCACTGGACTTGCTACTTTGGAGTATGACAGAATGAGAAAGCTCAGATGAATCTTAGATTTGAGGTGGGGACAATGAAGTGTGTGGTGGGGACATTCCTAAGATGGGAAAGACTAGGGAGGAGCAAAAAATTAATTGTTTATTTTATGTTGTTTTAAAGTATTTATGAGACATGTTTGTGTAGGTGTCAAGAATAAAGTTGGATGTGTATGTATATATCTTAAAAGAGAAGTTGGGATTTGAGCTTGACAACAGCTTCTGAATGATCTAGAAAATATTATGTAGGTTTCTAGACCTAGTCTTCCTTGATTCTAATCCTTTTTTAGGAAGATCTCCTCCTTCTTTGTACCAAGCTACCATTTGGAGAGTGTTATCTTTTGGATCTTAAATATCCCCAATGGCTCATATGTTGGTTTGGTCTCCACCCTGTGGCGCTATAGGGAATGGTGAACCTTCAAGAGGTAGGGCTTAGTTCAAAGAAATTAGGTCATTGAGAACATGTCCTGGAAGGGGTTACTGGGACTTCTGGCCATTTTCCTCTGTCTCCTTTTGGTTCCTGGCCACGGTGAGGTAAACAGGTCAGCTCTGCCACATTCTCCCTGCCATGATGTACTGTGCTGCCACATGCCCTTAGTGATGGGGCCATGGAATGAAACCTTTGAAACCATGAACCAAAATAAATCTTTCCTCTGTTAAATTGGTTTGTCTCAGGTATTTGTTACAGTGACAGAAAGCTGACTAACACAGAAAGAAACGGGAGGATAAGAAATCTGAAAGACCATTTTGTATAATGAAATTGACAAATTACCTAAAGAGGTTAATTATATTTTTCATTAGATAGATGAATAAATTAATACAACTTAACTTAAATGTTAGTATTATTTCCTGTTATTCAGCTAGTGGTAGTTCATGAGTGATATCAGGTGACTTATATATAAATGATGGAGATAATTATCCTTTGCACATTGTTACAGGACAACTTAATTAGCTTACTGTTTTGGTATTTTGATAAATAATAAGAAGCCTCTACAAACATATGTGACTGCATATTTTGATTCCCTCCCCCAAATTAAGTTAGCTGTTGGTTTTAAAGCAAGCCTTCTCAGAATTAATCCTGTTATATACATACCTCTTTTTATTACACACACACACACACACACACACACACACACATAGAGTAGTTAACTACTGGGATACATTTTGAGAAGTCTGTCTTTAGGTGATTTTATTATTGTGCAAACAACATAAAGTATATTTACACAAACCTAGATGGTGTAGACTAATCACTTATGGCTTTTTAATGCATTCAAGAGATTTGTAAACATGAGATGTACAAGGCTGTTGCAGGCACAACACCAGCATATTGTTTTACAGTAAATGTTTTTAATAAGAAGAAAGAGTATTCTCTAAAATAATGATAAAAATTGTAGTAAACACATTAACCAGTGACATGGTAATTTATTAACCTTATCAAGTATTATGCAGTATACATAATTGTATATACCATATTTTCACACAACTGGTAGCACAGTAGGTTTGTTTACATCAGCATCACCATGAACACATGATTAATGCTTTGTGCTAAGATATGATGGCTACAATATCACTTGCAATAGGAATTTTTCAGCTTCATTATAATCTTACAGGACCAGTATGGTATAGATATTCTGTCATTGAGTCATTGTCAATTAAGTGGTACATCACTGTGTACCCACATATATATATATATATATATATATATATATATATATAATATATATATATTATATATAATATATATAATATATATATATTATATATACATTATATATATATATAATATATACATATATATACATATATATATACATATATATATATATAAAATATATACATTCATAATACATACATAGTTGTAGTTCAAATTATGTTAAACACAATGACATCTCAGCTCTTGGTCTTTTAGGCATTCAGACATTTTATGTGAAGATTTTACTACAAAGCAATAGTGCAATAATATTCTGACTGGAGGATTTACTAATCTTTGGCAGCAGAATAATTATTTAGAAACATTCGTAGACATAAAGAGTAACTCTGAAAATGTTAGGCTTCTGGATTCATCAGAATGTTTTTCCTCGTTCATTAAAGAATAGGCTCATTTGCATGTTTCCAGCCATTTATCTTGAACACTCATTTTAATAATTAAAATTATTTATAACATTATTTATGCTCATTAATAAACCTTTTAGTACAAGTTTAAATATCAGTATTTGAAATTTTTCCTTAGTTGCTTGTGGAATGTAGAAAGGTAATTATGATTTTTCTAAATGCTAATTTAACCTCATTTGGTGTGTGGATTCCTGATTAAGATACTTAAAATGTTAACAAATACCTAAGGAATAGACATGTGCTAACTTATGTACAAATATATTACATTGGTAAACTCAGAGTATATTAAAGTAAATTATAGATAACATAACACTTATACAAGTTGCAGTATCTAAGTTTGTGACCTGATCATAAACATTTTTTGTTACATATTGATGAATTGCAGGTAGAATCTCCCTGTTTGTTCTCATTCTTCCTGGTCAATGCAAGAGATATGGTTATATCAAGATAGACCATAAATCAGGATTTCTTTTCCTTCTCTCATTCTATACTTCCTCCATCCCTTTCTCTCTAATCTTTTCACAAGGCTCTACCCAAGAAGAACAAATTAGAGTTGAAAAATGAACAGTTCAATGAAGAGTCTAAGAAATTAAATCCAAACCACTTGTTCTATAAGTCATACCCAATTGCACTGAACTGTGAATTAATATATAATCCCGCCATTTGTGATTCTTTACATTAGAGTGATTGTTCTGTAAACCTTTGATTTTCTCCTTTGCTTCTTCCTGGCCTCAACCTAATTTTCAAAAATCAAGCTGGGCATGGTGGCACACACCTGTAATCCCAATTTGGGAGGCTGAGACAGGAGGATTGCAGATTTGAGTATAGCCTTAGGAAATTAATGAGACTACCTAACAAGACCCTGTTTCAAAACAAAAAATAAAGCTGGATGAGTGAAGCTCAGAGGTAGAATGGCCCTTGGTTGAATCCCCAGTACATCACACACACAAGAATAAATAAATAAATAAATAAATAAATAAATAAATAAACAGACAGACAGACAGGGATTTTCCAAAGAATATTATTTGTTTTGGAATAGTAGAGCATTGAAATGGTAATATGTATATGGTAGTAAACTATGGGAGTATTCAGAGACTGAGCAAAGGGGGCATTATTGATAACAAAAACAAGAAGGATTACATCAGATATTTTGAAACAATAATCGCTTATCATGCTGATTAATAACAAGAGTGTCATCAGTCCAAGTGTGAACTGATGGTTGGTGAACAAATGTCTTTGTAGAAGTACTTTTGGTATATTTTCTGATAGTTGCTATCAGGTTATCATGTGTAAGAACCCTTTCTTCATAATCTCTGGGCTTTATTTATTTTTGGTTAGGATTGACACAGTGACTCCATTTTGAGTCTAACAACTTTCACATTTCTTTCACACTGGTAAACCATTTGCTAGTGATAAACATTTGAAAATTATACCTACATTTCACCCACATCTCTTATCTTTGGCTCTAATGTCTATAAATAAAGTTGGCAAAGTTGAAATATGTGAAGAAAAAGTTCCCCAAGCTTTCAAGTATGATCAAAATTTCTGACACCAAATACAAGGACTAAGTTTACAACTACAAAATTAGAGAAGTGCACACAAGATTACCTTTGCTTCTGACACCAGTTACAATCTGGGATTGAGGTTTCCAAAATCACCGTCAGTTTTGATAATTTGGTAAAGATGTCAATGGAAGGAGGGTCCAAGGAGCTCCCAGAGAGGGAGACCTCAACTCAGGACCACAGGGTCCTTGAATTAGGTAAGGGAGAAGAGTTTCAGTATACCACATGTCAGTTATGGGTAGAGATAGATGTAGCAAAGCAAAGATTACACACTTGAAGGGAAAGAGTGCAGACTATCTTGAGAGTAGGAAGTGGCATGTTGGTCGGGGTTGCAGTATTTATAGGGGGTCAATAGCTAGGGTGTGGAGCTGGAGGCAGAGTCAGGGTGGAGCTACCCAGTTTCCTTTGTGCTTATGCATTGCACACTCATCATGCTATTTTCTTTGGGCAAAGACATGGGCACAAGGATGTAGGTTAGGTTGCTCACAGTTGCTTCTTTTACAGTCCAAGGGCTGGTGAGAGTTCCTCTTTTGAGACTCAATATTTTTTTCTGCATCCCCAAACTCCTATCTGGAAAGTACTCACAGAACTCACTTACAGCTATTTTATTCACAGTTACGGTTTATTTCAGGGAAAGGAAACAAATCAAAACCAGCCAAAGGGACAGACACATAGGACAGAGTCTGAGAAAGCTCCGCTGTCAATAGCGTGTCACTTGTGATCAGTGACTGACAATATACATGGAGGACTGTCAACCAGAGAAGTTTGTCTGAGCTTCAGGGATAAGAGCAAGAATTTTTTTTTATTTTTTATTTTTATTTTTTTAAATCTTCATTATGTAGGCAGAATTGATTGATTTCAGTCTCCAGTTTCCCACCATTGGAAGGAGTTCAGGAGTTCAAGCTAATATCTCATGGTCCATGGGTCACCTTGTTAGGATAAACTTGAGTTACCTTGAGTCACCTAGTTAGGATAAACTGTCAGGAATGGCCCAGAATGCATATCCTGAGTCATAGCATTAGGGTAAACTATCAGGTGTGATCCAGTGCCCACTATGAATAACAAAGACATTTATCACTCAGGAAATTCCAAGGTTTAGAGATTACCTACCAGGAGTCTGGGATAAGACCAAAATTCTCTTTGGGCGATGCCAACTTCTTCACTACACAGTCCAGTACATAGTAGACCTCAACAAATACTCCCTCTTTCTGTTCTTTCTTTATTGAGCTCTATTTCCCCGAAATCAAAGTATTATCACAAAAATCACCCCTGATCTCACTCTTAATGGATAATTATTCTTTCTCAGCAACTCTAGGTATCCTTTTAAAAATTTACATGAGATTATTTTACAATTATTATAGTTTATTAACTAATTTTAAAATTTGTCTTTTCCACTAAAATATAAACTAGAGGACGAGAATCACATTTATCTTTTCACCATTTTATTCGCACAGTGTTTGACACATAGTAGGAATACAAAAATCTTTTTGAGTGAATGACTTAATTAATAGACTACACACTGTAATAGCAGGAAGGATATAACATCTTTGAAATAATCTCTAGAATTCTGATGGGTGTCTATAACACACAAAGCCCACAGTTAATGTGTGTTTAATGACTAAAAATGAATTAAAGGGCTCTCTACTTTAGATTCAGACTCAGAGACATTAAGGAATTAAGATGTTACACTATTTACAAAGGGTTTTATGGAGCTATTAGTTGTATTGAATTTATACATATGTTTTTGATAAGTGTATGTTCCCGATTTATAATTTCAAATTTCCCATGTATTCACACATACACTTAATTACTATAGACAGACACTATGTAATAAAAAAAGCAATGAATTTAGAATTTGAAAGTCAATACCTGTCTCGGTTAACATTCTCACTGCTGTAATCCAAAAGCTTGAACACACAATTTAGAGGAAGGAAGATTTATTTACTCATGGTTTTTGGAGATTTGGGGATTCAGTCCAGGTGGAGCCATGGTCTGTGGAGCTCAGGGTATGACAGTGGGAAGCAGAGAGAACGAGGGCTCTACTCTCATGTTACGGAAGCCAGAAACAAGACAGAGCAAACATAAGAGGATTCAAAGACAAAAGCACAGTCCCTAAGACCACACCCCCAGGGACCCATCTTCTCCAGCCACACTCCACCAACCTAGGTTACCACCCAGTAAATCCATTGCAATATATTTATCCACTGATGAGATTACAACCCTCATGACAATTACATCAACTCTAAACATTAATACATGAGCTTTTTAGGGGACATTGTATGTCTAACCATAACAATAACCTCATGCCTTCTATACTTATTAGATATATGATCTGGGAATACTCTTTGTGAAATACTCTTTCCATGGTTAGCTCATATACACACATATAAACCATATCACACACATACATAAAACATATGTGTTCATATATAATATATAGGTATTAGAGCAATGTCTTCATATAGTTATGTTTTTCTTTATATATAATATCTTCATATAGTTATGTTTTTCTTTGTACATAAGGGAGTTTCTTAGAATACTTTTCAACTCAGTATTCTGGGTAGATGAATTTGCCATTTCGCAGATACAATTATATTAAAATACATGAATATATGGCCTTTTGAATATAGGCCTTTTCTTTAATGACATAAGGGGAAAAAACCAGGATGTTTGTTTTTTGTAAAGAAGCTTGGCCACTGAGGAATTCATCCATTTGCAGGATTTTTTCTCCACAAGTGAAGCATATATTCCTGGGTTACTGATGCCAGCAAGTTTAGTCAATTATATTTTGGCTACCCATTAGGCACTTTGGAAATATTATTTTATTTTAACCCACTCTGAAAATTATGAAAACTGGATTACAGATTTGAAAGGAATTAGATTAAGCTGTAATAAATCAAGCTGAAATCAGTGAAATATAATATAGAAAGGGCAAATTTGGTCTGCAGTCCCATGGTGTGTCTTTGAATAACGGTTTAAAGAAATATTTTTAACTCACTAACACATTCAAAAGAGATGAAAAATAAAAAAAGGACTGGGGTGTAGCATGGTGATAAAATACCCTGGGTTCAAAACCCGGTCCTACACACACATGCAAAAATAAACTAAAATAGAAAAGAAAAACCTGGGATGGGAAAGTCAAAATTGTTCTTAAGTGAAGTTGTCATGGGAGAAGAGAAATTTCCAGAAGAGAATCCTGCAGAGTTCTCATGAAGAGGAGGGGAATTTGACCCAGGACTAGCGGGGTCACCGATGGAAAAGAATTTCATCGTATGTCAGTAAAGGCACAGAGAATTATTTGGGAAAGCAAGGAGTACACATTTAAGGGAGAATGTGGGCCATCTTGAGAGTGGGAGATGCATTTTGGGGGATCCCAGCTCTTCTTTTAAAGGAAACTTGGTAGCCGGGCGTGGTGGCGCATGCTTGTAATCCCAGTACTTTGGGAGGCGGAGACCGGAGGATCCGGGTTTTTTTTTTTTTTTTTTTTTTTTTTT
>PVJS01038327.1:0-19465 GCA_004027185.1 Glis glis
CTTACCACGAGTAGATGTAGCACTGACATTTATACTATGCTTTGAGATATAGGATCCTCCTGGGTTCCATCCTCAATACCACAAAATAAAATAAAATAAAAATAAAATAGGGGTGGGGTGCAGCTCAGAGGTAGAAGGCCCCTGAGTTCAATCCCCAGTACCACACACACACACACACACACACACACACACACACACACACACAAGCAAATCATTTTTAATATTATTATGTCCCATTTAACTTATAGGATATATTTATACTAAAAAATGATTTGACATTTACCTGAAATTCAGACTTAATGGGGCATCCTATTACACTGAATATTTATGTCTTGCCCCACCCCAAATTCATGTATTGACATCACAATCCCCAACGTGAAGTAAAGGGCCTTCAGGAATGGGCTCACCCAGGCCCTCATGAACAGGATTAATGCCCTTGCTAAATCTGACAACCCTATTCACAGTGTCCTGCCTACACTCGGCCTAAAGCTATATATAGGTCCTTTCCCCACATGGGTAACACGCCAGCCCCCGGATCCTAGGACCTGTCTGCAGGTCCAGAAACATCAGCTCTAGTTACTCTGCTCTGAGCTCCCTTTTCACATGGAGAACAGGAATGGCCCCCTTGCTTATTCAATACTAGTTGTATATAAATGTTTTCAGTTGCTGCCACATTTTATCTAGATTCTCCATGTGATGGTAGAGTGGGAGGAAAGACTTGTCCATGTCAGCTAGTCTACCATGTTGTCAAAAATACCTTCAGTACTCTCTGTATGCCTCTCATTCTCCAGCTGAGCACTCTACTACACCATCTGATGATGAAAACTGGAGCTAGAAAGGAAGGGCAACTCACCCAAATTAGTTGGAGGACAAGGGAAAGTCCAGGATGTCCCCTGTGAGCATCGCCCAGGGATACTGCCCATCTCAGCAAAAGGAAGCTTGCTATAGGATGAATTCTTCAAAGAATGACAAACATGCTCCAGTGTTAGCTAAAGTTTGACTTCAGAGCGGGCGTGGTGGCGCATGCTTGTAATCCCAGTACCTGGGAGGCGGAGACCGGAGGATCCGGGTTCGCGGCCAGCCTCAGCTACTTAGTGAGGCCCTCCACAACTTCGTGAGACCCCGTTTCAAAATAAAGTATAAAAAATAGGGCTGGGGGTATAGCTCAGAGGTAGAAAGCCCCTGGGTTCAATCCCCGGTGCTGCAAAAAAAAAATTTTTTTTTACTTCAAAACCTAGGAATTGCCAGGCGTGGTGGCACATGCTTGTAATCCCAGTACCTGGGAGGCGGAGACCGGAGGATCCGGGTTCACGGCCAGCCTCAGCTACTTCGTGAGGCCTCCGCAACTTCGTGAGACCCAGTTTCAAAATAAAGTGTAAAAAAAATAGGGCCGGGGGTGTAGCTCGGGGGTAAAACGCCCCTGGGTTCAACCCCCGGTACCGAAAAAAAAAAAAAACTGAGAATTGCCAGGTGTGGTGGTGCACACCTGTATTCCAAGTATTTAGGAGGCTGAAATGGGAGGATTACAGGTTTGAGGCCAGCCTCAGCAACTGAGTGAGGTCCTCAGCAATTTAGCAAGGCCCTGTTTCAAAATAAAAGATAAGCCGGGCGTGGTGGAACATGCTTGTAATCCCAGTACTTTGGGAGGCAGAGACAGGAGGATCCGGGTTCGCGGCCAGCCTCAGCTCTCTCTCTCCCTGTCTCTCTCTCTCTCTCTCCGTCTCTCTCTCTCTCTACTTAGTGAGGCCCTCCGCAACTTCGTGAGACCCGGTTTCAAAATAAAGTATAAAAAATAGTGCTGGGGGTGTAGCGCAGAGGTATAATGCCCCTGGGTTCAATCCCCAGTACCACAAAAAAAAATTAAAAAATAAAACATAAAATAGGTCGGGGTGGGTAGCTCAGAGTAGAACACCCAGTACCACAAAACAAAACAAAACAAGAAACAAAAAGACCTGGGTATCCAAGGATGTCCCCTATATCATTTGGATGTAGGAAAGAAGGTAAGATTCTGACTTGCTGCTTTTATTTTCGCTGGGCTAAATGAAAGATGAGAAGCTAGATGGAGAGGTTAAAATAGAAAATTACCAACTAAAAGGAGTTGAAACATGTCTATTTTAAGAGCTTAAATTAGTCAAAATCGAGGAAATGGAAGACACCGAGTCATAGGATGAGAAAATAATGTGGTTTCATATTGGAATGTTTCAGAGAAAGGCCCCTTTCAGGATAGTTCTAGATAAAGTTCTCAGAACAGAGGAAGACAATTTTGTTCTCTCTTCAGACATGGAAAATCCCCTGGAGCAAAAATTCCAAAGTCCTCCCCACATATTTTCTGATTTTTCCTCCCAATAATTCCACATCCTCCACATGGTTTCTAAACAGGGCCCAATTTGGCCTGGACCCCACATTCACCAAAGACCTCACGTGCAGGCCGCTCACATAATCTCAGAACCAAGTGGTACTTGCTGTGCTTATATTCTGTGTGAAAGGCATCAATTTGTTCAGGACATTTACAATACGTCACAATTTTTGGAACTCTGTTTTGGCACATCTAGATTTTTTTTAAATATTCTAAAAGTCTTAAAAATCGGTCCCTGCCCGGGGCTTCCCGCCCCCTCTAGCACACTCTGCTGCTAAAAAGTCACGTTGTATAAGCCTTAGAGTGTACGTTCCTCCCAAACAGCTCCTACATGGATGTGAGTTCCAGAAAAGAAGGCAGACATTCTGCTGACAGGAGTGATTTATAATTCAAAAGAAAGTGGGAACACGCTTCTGACAACTGTCTTGGACTCAGAACTGATTGGTCCCGTGAGGTCTTTGGTTCTAACCCATCTCTTCCTCTTGGCCTGGCCTACTCCCTCTAGGACAGGTCTACCCCACTCTGAGAAAACTCACTGGATGAAAGTTCAAATTATGGCCACTTGTACTTGCAAAACATATTACATCAGAGAACTGTAGAGGTTTTGTTTTTGTTTTTGTTTTTTGTTTTGTTTTTGGGGGTTGTTTGTTTGTCATGCGGTACCAGGGATTGAACCCAGAGGCGTCTACCTCCGGGCTACACCCCCAGCCCTATTTTTTATTCTTTATTTTTTTTATTTTATTTTTTGTGGTACTGGGGATTGAACCTAGGGGCATTCTACCTCCGAGCTACACCCCTAGCCCTATTTTTTTATTCTTTCTTTTGAAACAGGGTCTCGCTAAGTTGCGGAGGGCCTCACTAAGTAGCTGAGACTGGCCGCGAACCTGGATCCTCCGGTCTCAGCCTCCCAAGTACTGGGATTACAAGCGTGCACCACCACGCCCAACTAAACTGTAGGGTTTTAATACGTGTTCCATTACAGAGTAAACCGTGATACTTGGAAAGTATTTGGAAATTGCACACAACACAAAGAAGTCAAAATTACATTACTCAAATATGTTGTTCTGCTTAAAAAGTATATTTAACAAAAACAGAATCATACTCCACAAGTTGAGAATTTGCTTTTTTTCTTCTCTATATTGCTTCTATGTAGACAGATAGATATAGATATATAGAAATATATTGCTAACATTTTCTACCACATTAAGTATTCTTCCATAGTACTATTTTAGTGATTATACATTCCATTTTATAAATACTGTAATCTCAGTGCTTGGGAGGCTGAGGCAGGAGGATTGCAAGTTCGAGGCCAGCCTCAGCAACTTAGTGAGACCCTGTTTCAAAATAAAAAATAGAAAGGCACCGGGCATGGTGGCGCACGCTTGTAATTCCAGTACTTTGGGAGGCGGAGACCGGAGGATCCGGGTTCGCAGCCAGCCTCAGCTCTCTCTCTCTCTCTCTCTCTCTCTCTCTCTCTCTCTACTTAGTGAGGCCCTCCGCAACTTCCTGAGACCCGGTTTCAAAATAAAGTATAAAAAATAGGGCCGGGGGCGTAGCGCGGAGGTAGAACGCTCCTGGGTTCAATCCCTGGTACCACAAAAAATAAATAAATAAATAAATAATAAATAAATAAATAAATAAATAAAAAGGCTGGGGTATAGTTCAGAGGTTGAATGCCCCTGAGTTAAATCCCTAGTACCAAAAATATAAATAAATAAACAAACAAATATGTGTCAATTTATTTCATCAATCCTCCATGTAGGGGCAATTAAAATGTTTCCAGTTTTCCCGGACCCTGTGATAATCATCATTATGGAGAAGTAATTCTTGCAGTCAGCCACAATTACTACATTTATCTGGGATAAATTCTCAGAAGTTAAACTGATAGACTGAAAAATATGTACCTTATCAAGATTTGAGGTATACATCGCTGAACTCTGTTGCAAAAGGCTTCCCAACCCACCAGTAGTATACCAGAATGCCTACTTGCTATCTACTTTAAGGGATGAAGAGTACCTACTTACTATCTACTTAAGGAATCATGTACAAAAATAAACTAGAGAGGCGTGGTGGTGCACGCCTGTAATCCCAGTGCTTGGGAGGCTGAGAGAGGAGAATCGCAGATTTGAGACCTGCCTCAGCAATTTAGCAAAACGCTCAGCAACCTAGAAAGACCCTGTTTCCAAACAAAAAAAAAGGGCTGGGGGTGTAGCTCAGAGGTAGAATTCTTCTGGGTTCAATCCTCAGTACCATAAGAGAAAAAGAGAAAGAAAGAAAGATAAACTAATATGTGCTAATATGTAAAGAAAAATAGTCTCCATTTATGAAAAGGATTTACAACAAATTACTTTTTTTCTTTCTTGGTACTGGGGATTAAACCCAGGGGCATTCTACCTCCAAGCTACACCCTAGCCCTATTTTATTTTTCATTTTGAAACGGGGTCTCACTAAATTGCTCTAAATTGCTGAGGTTGGTCTTGAACCTGAGCCTCCTGTCTCAGCCTCCCAAGACAAATTTCCTTTAAACAGTGTGCTCTCCCAGAACATTTTGTGTGTGTGTGTGGTACTGGGGATGGAACCCAGGGGCCTTCTACCTTCAGGTTACACCTCCAGACCTATTTTTTTTTTTTAATTTGGAAACATGGTTTCACTAAATTGCTGAGAGCCTCACTAAGTTACTGAGGCTGGCTTTGAACCTGCAATCCTCCTGTTTCAGCCTCCCAAGTACTGGGATTACAAACATGCACCACCATGCCCGGCCTCCTAGAACATTTACAATATCATTCAATCTAAAATCTGATTTTAGCCAGGCATGGTGGCGCACGCTTGTAATCCCAGTACTTGGGAGACTGAGACAGGAGGATCCGGGTTCACGGCCAGCCTCGGCTACTTAGTGAGGCCCTCCGCAACTTAGTGAGACCCTGTTTCAAAATAAAGAACAAAAAATGGGGCTGGGGGATGTAGCTCGGAGGTAGAATGCCCCTGGGTTCAATCCCCAGTTCTACAAAAAAATAAAATAAAATAAAATCTGGTTTTAATCTGGGCATGGCAGCATAGGCCTATAATCCCACTACTTGGGAGACTGAGTCAGGAGGATCACAGGTTCGAGGCCAGCCTCAGCAACTTAGTGAGACCCTGTGTCAAAATAAAAATTAACATAGGACTAGGGGTATAGCTTGGAGGTAAAAAGCCCTTGGGTTCAATCCCCAGTACCAAAATAAATACATAAAATCTGATTTTAAGTTTTATTTCCTACAACCTAACAACTAACAGGAAGAAGGTATTTCTCTACTTTTTCTCTACTTGGCCTTTTTTTTTTTTTTTTGCAGTACCAGAGATTGAACGCAGGGGCATTCTACCTCCGCGCTACACCCCCGGCCCTATTTTTTATACTTTTATTTTGAAACTGGGTCTCACGAAGTTGCAGAGGGACTCACTAAGGAGAGAGAGAGAGAGAGAGAGAGAGAGCTGAGGCTGGCCTTGAACCCGATCCTCCGGTCTCCGCCTCCCAAAGTACTGGGATTACAAGCGTGTGCCACCACGCCTGGCGCTCTACTTGGCCTTTCTGATGGCGAAGCCACCTCTCAAAGCACTCTTTCTCCTTCTGTCCTCATCCCTGAGAGGAGCTGCGACCGCGCGGCACCATTCTCCTGCCCTTAATCCATCTTCTGTGTCACACTCTGTCTCCTTCGCGCCCTGGCTGCACAGGGGGGCGGCGCTGACACTCGGAGAAGTCTCGCTGAAGCCTGCAGCCCACTCACCCGTCCCCGCACCCAACTCCTATTATACTTATTGTCTGCACCGCACAATTAGCACTTTATTACATACTGTCTTCTTCTCTAATTGTCTGCACCACACAATTTAGCACTTTATCACACTCCGACAGATACTGTAACTGTGTCATGTATTTGGGGCTCCTCTCTCCACCTAGATTACAAGCCCAGGGTGGCAGGGACCCTGTCTGGTCCCACTTCAGGGCCAGGCACAAGCCAGGGGCCTTCGGCAAATGTGGTGGTCTCAGCCGGGCGTGGTGGCGCACACCTGTAATCCCAGTACTTGGAAGGCTGAGACAGGAGGATGGCAGGTTCGAGGCCAGCTCCAGCAAATTAGTGAGACCCTGTTTCCAAATAAAAAAATAAAACAAGACTAGGGGTGTAGCTCAGAGGTAGAATGCCCTTGGGTTCAATCCCCAGTTCCACATACACAAAAGAAAAATGTGTTGGTTTCTGGGTTGGTGGTGGGTCAGTGATTTGGGAGATTGGTTGATTGACTTTCTGAGAGCCTTAAATAGGCTGAGTTATTGAAGCATACAGTGGAAATGGGTGAGGAGCTGGGCACCGCGGCCATTCCAGCCACACCCCTCAGTCCCGCCTGCTCTGTTGCTACCAAGTCATTTAGAGCCTTTCTACCTATTCTTTTTTTTTTTCTGGCAGTACTGGGGATTGAACCCAGGGGCATTCCACCTCTGAGCTACACCCCAGCCCTATTTTTTATTCTTTATTTTGAAACAAGGTCTCACTAAGTTGCAGAGGCCTCACTAAGTAGCTGAGGCTGGCCGCGAACCCGGATCCTCCGGTCTCAGCCTCCCAAGTACTGGGATTACAAGCGTGTGCCACCACACCCGGCTGTTCTTTTTTTTTTTTTTTTTGGTACTGAAGCCTGAACTCAGGGACAGTCTACCTCTGAGCTAGACCCCCAACTCCCTCCTTTTTGGGGGTTTTGTTTTGTTTTGTTTTGCTTTATTGGTTTTTTGTTTGTTTGGTTGGTGGTTTGGTTTGGTTTTCTTTTTTAACGGTACTGAGGATTGAACCCAGTACCTCTACCTCTGAGCTACACCCCCAGCCCTATTTTTTATTCTTTATTTTAAAACAGGGTCTCACTAAATTGCAGAGGGCCTCACTGAGTAGCCGAGGCTGGTCGCGAACCTGTGATCCTCCTGTCTCAGCCTCCCAAGTACTGGGATTACGTGCATGTGCCACAATGCCCAGTTTGTTTTGTTTTTTTGAGACAGGGTCTCACTAAGTTGCTGAGGGTCTTGCTTAGTTGCTGAAGCTGGCCTCATATCTATGATCCTCCTATCTCAGCCCCCCAAGTACCAGAATTATAGGCATGTGCCACCACACCAGGCTCTACCTAAATTATTCCATGTATGTAGAAAAGGGAAACCAAAACATCTGACCAGACAATACCATTTTTAAAATCATATATTCTCGCCGGGCGTGGTAGCACACACTTATAATCCCAGTACTTGGGAGGCTGAGACAGGAGGATCACAGGTTCACGACCAGCCTCAGCTACTTAGTGAGGCCCTCCACAACTTAGTGAGACCCTGTTTCAAAATAAAGAATAAAAAATAGGGCTGGGGGTATAGCCCTGTAGAATGCCCCTGGGCTCAATCCCTGGTACTGCAAAAAATAATAATAATAAATAAATAAATAAAATAGGGCTGGGAGTGTAGGTCAGAGGTAGAATGCCACTGGGTGCAATCCCCAGTACTGCAAATAACAACAACAACAACAATAATAATAACAATAATAATAATTTAAAAATAATATAGAGCTGGGGGGTATAACTTAAAGGTAGAATGCCCTTGGGTTCAATCCCCAATACCAAAAAAAAATTTTTTTTCACTTATTCTTTGAGGATTCTTCATGATAGCATCCCTACTTGGGGAGGCACTGCCCTACACAGGAAAGACAGTTTGCTTTGGAATGAGAGAGACTTGGTACCAGCTGTGTGGCCTTCAACTAATTGCTTAATGAAACTAAACTGAGTCCTTCTCTCTGAAAGTACCCCAAAGACCGTGGCTATTCCTAAGATTGTTGCTGAGGTCCATGAGCCTGCTGGAGTATCCTTATTTTACCCAATTTCTGCCACTAGCATGCCTTGCAGTAAGTGTTAAGTATTATTACTAACGTGATAAATATAATTAATACCTCTGTTTGTCTCATGCACTCTTTGAACAGTGTCTGCCTGCGCTGTGATTCGTGGGTCGGCTTCCTGTGCGTGTGTGGAGAAAAAAAGTCAGCTAGAGTTACCCAGTTCATCTTTCCGGGAGGAAGTCGTTTACACCTAGTGGTCTATCACGTGACAGCGGATTTAACTTTATTTCTTTTTTTTTTTTTTTGCGGTACTGGGGATTGAACCCAGGGGCATTCTACCTCTGAGCTACACCCCCAGCCCTATTTTTTTTTAATTCTTTATTTTGAAACAGGGTCTCACTAAGTTGCAGAGGCCTCACTAAGTAGCTGAGGCTGGCCGCAGACCTGGATCCTCCTGTCTCAGCCTCCCAAGTACTGGGACTACAGGCGTGCACTACCACGCCTGGCTGAGATTATCTTTTATATGCTTAAAATGCCCTGTTTCAAAATTTTAAAAAATAGGGCTGAGGGTGTAGCTCAGAGGCAGAATAGCCCTGGGTTCAATCCTCAGGACAAAAAAAAAAAAAAAGGCAGCCATTAAGATGAGTCATATAGCCAGGCGGGGTGGCGCACTCTTGTAATCCCAGTACTTGGGAGGCAGAGACCGGAGGATCCGGGTTCACGGCCAGCCTCAGCTACTTAGTGAGGCCTTCTGCAACTTCGTGAGACCCGGTTTCAAAATAAAGAATAAAAAATAGGACGAGTGTGGTGGCGCACGCTTGTAATCCCAGTACTTGGGAGGCGGAGACTGGAGGATCCCAGTTCATGGCCAGCCTCAGCTACTTAGTGAGGCCCTCCGCAACTTAGTGAGACCCTGTTTCGAAATAAAGAATAAAAAAAAATAGGGCTGGGGTGTAGCTCAGAGGTAGAATGCCCCTGGGTTCAATCCCCAGTACCGGAAAAAAAAAGAAAAAATAATAACAGAATAAACACTCAATAACCAACATTAGCCCATCCCCGCCACAGCCTGCCACTTTTACCCCTGCTGCAAACATTTAGGCGAACCGTGAATTGAATTAGCAAACATCCTGTCCCTGTGTCATCTGCCTCCCCTGCTGATCAGGATGTTTCTCTATACTGTCTCCTTCCCGGCTCAGGTCCTTGTTTTTTTTTCAACTAGCAGGTGCACAATAAAATGTAACTGGTCGCCGGGCGTGGTGGCACACGCTTGTAATCCCAGTACTTTGGGAGGCAGAGACCGGAGGATCCGGGTTCGTGGCCAGCCTCAGCTCGCTCGCTCTCTCTCTCTCTGTCTCTCTCTCTACTTAGTGAGCCCCTCTGCAACTTCGTGAGACCCGGTTTCAAAATAAAGTATAAAAAAAATAGGGCCGGGGGTGTAGCACAGAGGTCAATCCCCGGTACCGCAAAAAAAAAAAAAAATGTAACTGGTCCAATAATTGCTCAGCACGTGATCCTCTCGAAACAAGCTGATGAAGCCGCTCCAAGAAGCGCGGCTTTCACCCAGGGCTTCTCCACCCTGAGGATCTGCGGGCTGAGAGCTTTGGCTCCTTTGGAAGACAGAGGACAGACTTCGAGAAGAGCTCTCCCCCTCCGCAGGTGTTGCCCGAGGTTCCCTTTGGTAAAGATGGGCGGCTTCCTTTTGCAATCTATGCTAATTGGCTATGCTCCTTTATTCTTTCAAAAATATTTATCAAACAGGACGTGGTGGCATACGCTTGTAATCCCAATTCTTGGGAGGCTGAGACCGGAGGATCTGGGTTCACGGCCAGCCTCAGCTACTTAGTGAGGCCCTCCACAACTTAGTGAGACCCTGTTTCAAAATAAGGAATAAAAAATAGGACTGGGGGTGTAGCTCGGAGGTAAAATGCCCCTGGGTTCTATCCCCAGTACTGCAAAAAATATATTTTTTAAATATAAAATATATATATTTATCAAACCTGGGTCACAGGCCAGGGACTGCATACTGGAGATACAAAAATGAACAGAACCCAGATGGGAACCTGTTTGCACTCGAGAAACCCACCATCTAACCGGAAGCAAACACGGCAACAGACTTGATAAGTGTGAATAGAATATGCATGGCCAGGGTATCAGCGCGAGCCAGCCGTGCCACCACCAAAAGTCCACTTTGTCTGATAAATCCAAGGAACAGTTGATCTGGCTGCAGACTGATTAGCAAAAGGAAGGTGCTTCTGGAAGACCATTTCGCGGTGATCGTAGGATGGAGAAAGGATGGGAAGGGGCATCCTTGGAGAGGAGAAGTTTTGTCTCCAAACTTGGTTCCCTGTCCTCGCTCCTTAGACTCAGGCCTGAGCGCTACGGAGAGGACCTGCAGGGACAGGGACGGGCTCAGAGGGGCAGTGGAGACAAGTCAGCTTCTTTGGGGCCCAGGTGGGGACATGAGAATGGGCTTCTCTCCGCTTCTAGGAGTTTGGGGATGGTGTGGTTGATGGCCTCGGGAGCCTGGGGCAAGAACAGCCTTGGCTGAGACTGGCTGAGATGAGACACTGCCCCCCAGTGGCACACTGGAGGTACCACCATATCATGCCTCCCAGAAACTGAGGAAAGACTTGAAGGGAGGGATGGTCTACACCCTCACAAACCAATGCCATGTGAATTATATCACGAATTAATAACTATTCCCATTAGTGCTGGTGTGCACATAAAACCGAAGGACACACAGGTTCTGTGTGTGTAAAACTTGTGGGAACACACACACAAGCACCTATATTCTGGTCATGAGATTAGGCGAGGTGATATCTAATACCACTATAATATATACTACTAATATACTAACATACTAATAATAATATGTTACTATACTGGTAATAATGGAATTGAGGTGGGGTAGGTAGAGAGACAAGAGGCCCGAGATAAATAACCAAAAGAGAGGGTTGGGACTGCAGAGATGGCGAGGGAGTCTAGCCAGGCTTCTCCCTCCTGGAGAAAAAGAGGAGCTAAGGACTGCTCTTAGTGCGTTCATCAAGATGTGTAGAAGTGTAAATTAGTACAACCACTACGGATATCGGTATGGAAGGTCCTCACAAGATGAGGAGTAGAACCACCTTATGACCCAGCTATACCACTCCTGGGTATCTTTCCAAAAGAATTAACGTCAGAATACTATAGTGGTAAGACGTGCATGTCCACGTTTATAGCAGCACAATTCACAATAGCCAAATTATGAAGCCAACTTAGGTGTCCATCAACAGATGAATGGATAATTAAAATGTGGCTTATACACACAATGGAATTTTACTCAGCCGTAAAGAACAAAATTATGAAGCTGGGCGTGGTGGCGCACGCTTGTAATCCCAGTTCTTGGGAGGCTGAGACAGGAGGATCACAGGTTCACAACCAACCTCAGCTACTTAGTGAGGCCTTCTGCAACTTACTGAGACCCTGTTTCAAAATAAAAAATAAAATAGGGCTGGGGGTATAGCTCGGAGGTAGAATGCCCCTGGGTTCAATCTCCAGTACTGCAAAAAAAGAACAAAATTATGCCATTTGCAGTAAAATGGATGGAACTTGAGAATATTATGCTAAGTGAGATCAGGCAGTCTCAGAAAGTCAAGGGTTGTATGATTTCTCTCCTAGGTAGATGTTAGAGAGAAAATAGGAAACAAAAGGGACTTGAGATAAGTGAGGAAAGAACAGTAGAATCGTGGAAGGGCTTGGGAAAGGGAGGTGGGGAGGAGAAAAGGAAGGCTCGATGGAGGAAACAGTTCAAATAACACTGCGTCCATATATGAAGGCATCACTACCAATCTCACTAACATGCACAGGGAGGGAGGGGAGCGGGGCGGGGTGCGGAGAGAAATACACCAAGCACTGTGTGCGTGTATGTTTGTATCACATGGAACCTCGCTATGATGTATAACTGCAATGCACCAATAAAAGAATATTTGAAAAAAAAAGCCAGGCATGGGGGCCCACGTCTGTAATCCCAGTACTTGGGAGGCTGAGACAGGATTGCAGGTTCGAGGTCAGCCTCAGCAAATAGTGAGACTCTCATCAACCTAGTGAGACCGTGTTTCAAAATAAAAATTAAGGCCAGGCGTGGTGGCGCACGCTTGTAATCCCAGTACTTGGGAGGCTGAGATCGGAGGATCCGGGTTCGCGGCCAGCCTCAGCTACTTAGTGAGGCCCTCCGCAATTTAGCGAGACCCCATTTCAAAATAAAGAATAAAAAATAGGCCTGGCGTGGTGATGCACGCTTATAATCCCAGTACTTGGGAGGCAGAGACCGGAGGATCCAGGTTCGATGCCAGCCTCAGCTACTTAGTGAGGCCCTCCGCAACTTCGTGAGACCTGGTTTCAAAATAAAGTATAAAAAATAGGGCCGGGGGTGTAACTCGGAGGTAAAACGCCCCTGGGTTCAATCCCCGGTACCGCAGAAAAAAAAAATAGGGTTAGGGTATAGCTCGGAGGTAGAATGCCTCTGGGTTCCAGCCCCAGTACTGCAAAAAAAATAAATAAATAAATAAAAATTAAAATTAAAAATCTGGCTGGGGGTGGAGCTCAGAGGTAGAATGCCCCTGGGTTCAATCCCCAGTACAAAAAAAAAAAAATGAAAGCACAGGAAATGGCCCTGAGGCTGGAGACAGACAGATATCAGGTAACTAGATAGAAACTTCCAGAGTCAGAGGCTAAAAAAGAGACTTATCCTCTGAGCTGAACAAAATGGAATTCTACCTACATGTGCACAGATAGGATTCAAACAAACAAAAAACATTTTAAACAGTAGTAAACAGCACTCTCCGCCTCTGTCCCTTTTCCCAGAGAAATGGTTGACAGTAGCAGGCGTGCACCAGGATAGGCCCACACAGGTTGTTGAGACAGCTGGGTACTTCCCTGTAGGTTGGGGGCTGCTTCACACCCCTTGGAGTGCTGCCCCCCAGAGTTTCACCCCTCATTAGAGGGTGGAAGCACAGATATTAGGGGACCTCCTAGATCCCTCCAGTTCTAAGGGCCAGCATCCACCCCAGTTAGCCAATGCTGAATCAGATGCTAAATATTTTGAGCATTACTGTTATTCTTCTAGAAATATTAATGCATGCTGAGGTATATTCCTACACATACCTCTTTCTTCTTTCTTTTCTTTTTTTTATGTATGTCTGTCTATAGTATAGGGGATTGAACCCAGAGGCATTCTACCTCCAAACGACACCCCCAGCTTTTTTTATAAGTTTTTTTAAGTTTGTTTGTTTTTGTTTGAAACTGGGTCTCAGTAAGTTGCTGAGAGTCTTGCTAAGTTGCTGAGGCTGGTCTTGAACCTGTGATCTTCTGTCTCAGCCTCCCAAGTACTGGGATTACAGGCATGTGCCACCACGTGTGGCTTTCTTTTTTCCTTGTAATACAAATGGAAAAATTGAATAAAAAGTGTTCTGCATTTTTCTTTTTTGTACCTACTTGGTCCACTTTCGAATGCATAAACCAAATACAGATTGTATGCTTTTCTTTCATAGATAGCACAACTTAAGCTATAGCTAAGATGTCTAACCTGAGAGAGGAGCCTGGGAATGAAGAGAGACTTTGTGTGTGTGTGTGTGTGTGTGTGTGTGTGTGTGTGTGTGTGTGTGGTACTGGGGATGGAATCCAGGGGTATTCTACCTCTGAGCTATACCCCCAGCCCTATTTTTATTTTTATTTTGAAATAGGGTCTCACTAGGTTAATTAGAGTCTCACTACTTTGGGGGGGGGGGTACCGGGGATTGAACCCAGAGGCATTCTACCTCTGAGCTACATCCCGAGCCCTATTTTTTATTCTTTATATTGAAACAGGGTCTCACTAAGTTGCGGAGGGGCTCACTAAGTAGCTGAGGCTGGCCGCGAACATGGATCCTCTGGTCTCAGCCTCCCAAGTACTGGGATTACAAGTGTGTGTCACCAAGCCCGGCAGAGTGTCACTACTTACTGAGGCTGTCCTCTAACCTGTGATCCTCCTGTCTCAGCCTCCCAAGTACTGGGATTACAAGCATGTGCCACCATACCAGCCCAGCAAGAGAGAGACTTTGATGTAACCTCTGGGAGCTTTCCATTAGACCCAGGTGAACCTGGCCAAAGGGATCAGTGGAAATAATTCTGGCTGGGCGTGGTGGCACACGCACGTAATCCCAGTACTTGGAAGGCTGAGACAGGAGGATTGCAGGTTCGAGACTGGCCTCAGCAATTTAGCAAGACTCTCAGCAACCTAGTGAGACTCTGTTTCAAAATAAAATAAGGCTGGGGGGTATGGCTCAGAGGTAGAATGTCTCTGGGTTCAATTCCCAGTAGAAAAAAAAGAGAGAGAGAAATAATTCTGAAAGCTGGAATCTGAGTGTGCTAGTTCAGGGTGACAATGTCCTGGAGGATTATTCAGAAGAGATAAGAGGGACAAGATCGCCAGGCGAGGTGGCGCACACCTGTTATCCCAGTACTTAGGAGGCCAAGACAGGAGGATCGCAGGTTTGAGGACATCCTCAGCAATTTAGTGAGGCCATCTGCAACTTAGTGAGACCCTGTTTCAAAATAAAAAGTAAAATAGGGCTGGGGGTGTAGCTCAGAGGTAGAATGCCCCTGGGTTCAATCCCCAGTACTGCAAAAAAAAAAAAAAAAAAGAGGTACAAGATCAACAAAATCTCTCTGCATGCTCAGGTAGGCCTAGACAATTAGCTCTCAAATTCAACTGTTACCCAGCATCAAACCAGCCTTGGGTGGAAGCAAATTAATTTTCAAATTTCACTTACCTCACCGAATTCTTTCCAGGAAGTATTTCTTTCATTCAAAGGGTACATAAACCAGGCATGGTGGCACATGCTTGTAATCCCAATACTTGGGAGGCTGAAACAGGAGGATCACAGGTTCGTGGCCAGCCTCAGCTACTTAGTGAGGCCCTCCCCAACTTAGTGAGACCCTCTTTCAAAAATAAAGAATAAAAAAAAATAGGGCTTGGGGTGTAGCCTGGAGGTAGAATGCCCTTGGGTTCAATCCCCGGTACTGCCAAAAAAAAAAAAAAGTAAAAATAAAGAATAAAAATAGGGCTGGGTGTAGCTCAGAGATAGAATGCCGCTGGGTTCAATCCCCAGTACCGCAAAAATAAAAAAGGTACGTAAAATGAGGTTCTTCATAAAAGAGCTAAAATATATTTCTCCAAATTTTCCAAACTTACCTCACTTGTTGAAGTACAAAGCTTTGTTCATGAAAGAGAAAATACTTATGAACTAAACTTGAACAAAGATTTTTTAAGTATCCTCTATTTATCAAAAAAATCAAGACCAGTAATTGTACTCTTAACCACATTTATTTTCAAAATCCAAAGAAACAGTATTTGGGGGAAAAACTGAATTTTCCATGTCTAATTTCTGTTTCTATATGTCTTTTCATTATTTTAATGATAATGAAAAAGAGACAGATTGAAAAAGAATGTTTAAAATTGAATATGTAAACCAGGTGTGGTGGCACACGTTTGTAATCCCCGAACCTGGGAGGCTGAGACCGGAGGATCTAGGTTCACAGCCAGCCTCAGCTACTTAGTGAGGCCCTCTGCAACTTAGTGAGACCCTGTTTCAAAATAAAGAATAAAAAATAGGGTTGGGGATGTAGCTCGGAAGTATAATGCCTCTGGGTTCCATTCCCAGTACCGCAAAAAAAAATAAATGAAAATAAAATTGAGTATGTAAACTGCGTAGATTTTCTTTGAAGAAGAGGATAAAGAATGTCCCCAGGAAGGACATATTATCTAATTTTTATTGATTCCTAATATTCCCAGAAACTTGTTTGAAAAAGATTCATAAAGGAGAAAGCGGCCAGGCGCGGTGGCACACGCTTGTAATCCCAGTACTTGGGAGGCTGAGACCGGAGGATCGCAGGTTCGCGGCCAGCCTCAGGTACTTAGGCCCTCCGCAACTTCGTGAGACCTGGTTTCAAAATAAAGTATAAAAAATAGGGCCGGGGGTGTGGCTCGGAGGTAAAACGCCCCTGGGTTCAATCCCCGGTACCGCAAAAAAAAAAAAAAAAAAAGGAGAAAGCGATTTCTGCTGATAGACTGCCACCTAGTGGTAGATCTTTGCCATACAGCATTCATAATAGGCCCCCTATTGAGCTTTGTGATAACTCTTTGAAGACGTGCTTATTATTCTTTGAGGTCTCTGGGGAACCTTTCACAGTGTTGACACGAGTAGGATATAACTCACTGTGTGCATCCCAGGGGACTAATGTTCATGCAAGCAATAGCTAATACAGGTCGAACGTTTTTCGAAGGGAAGCTCTGCCTCCGTTATTATTTGAATATTGTTTAGTCCTGCCAAGCAAAATTAACATTATTGATCTCCTCTTCTGTTTACAACCTGCGATATCCTCATAGCTCCCTGTACTGATAGTCAAACCAGAATCATATTTTCCAAGTTTTTTCGCTGCTATTAAGTGGTGACAAAACAATGCATGTAAGCCACTGGCTGCAAATAACTAGAAATGTGATCCAGGAAGCAGGGGTCACGGAGTCAGCAATGAGGCAGCATTCCCCAGATTTAATTCATGCCAGGTGTCACTCCTTCTTGCTCTCAGAGGCATCACAAGCCAGGTGTGGTGGTGTGTGTCTGGAATCCCAGTACTTGGGAGGCTGAGACGGGAGGATCATAGATTTGAGGCCAGCCTCCGCAACTTAGTGAGACTCTCAGCAACCTAGCAAGACTCTGTTTCAAAATAAAAAATAAAATAGGACTGGGGGTGTATCTCAGAGGTAGAAGTCCCCTGGTTTCAGTCCCCAGTACTGCCAAAAATAATAATAAATAAAAATTAAAATTTTTTAAAAGGTTGGGGGTGTAGCTCAGAGGTAGAATGCCCCTGGGTCCAATCCCCAGTGCAATAAGTAAATAAATAAATAGGTATCACATCCAGATGTGGTGGCACACACCTGTCATCCCAGCACTTGGGAGGCTGAGACAGGAGGATTGCAGGTTCAAGACCAGTCTCAGCAACTTAATAAAATGGGGCTGGGGGTGTAGCTCAGAGGTAGAATGCCACTGAGTTCAATCTCCAGTACCCCCCAACACACACACACACACACACACCACACACACAAAGAGGCATTACAGCCGGGCGTGGTGGCGCACGCTTATAATCCCAGTACTTGGGAGGTGGAGACCGGAAGATCCAGGTTTGCGGCCAGCCTCAGCTACTTAGTGAGGCCCTCCGCAACTTCATGAGACCCTGTTTCAAAATAAAGGATAAAAAATAGGGCCGGGGGTGTAGCTCAGAGGTAGAACACCCCTGGGTTCAATCCCCGGTACCACAAAAAAAAAAAGAGGCATTACAGTCCCGCCCCTGTGTCCTCAGGGACTCCCCAGTTTCCCACTCTCTGTGCAACAGCATGCCCCTGGGCCCCCCAGGCTCCCATTGTTGTATTAAGAGCAGTCAACAGGGCGGCACCCTCCTCCATCAGTGCAGAAGTCTGTGCTCAGGCCCCAGGCTGACCCTGCTCTCAGTTATAACACCCCAGTACTTGGGAGTTTAAGACAGGAGGATCACAGGTTCAAGGACAGTGTCAGCAATTTAGGGAGAGCCTGTTTCAAAATCTGCCTTCTGCCGGGCATGGTGGCACACGCTTGTAATCCCAATACTTGGGAAGCTAAGACAGGAGGTTTGTAGCCAGCCTCAGCAACTTAGTGAGGCCCTCCGCAGCTTAGTGAGACCCTGTTTCCAAATAAAAAAATAAAATAGGGCTGGGGGTGTATCTCAGAGGTAGAGCACCCCTGGGTTCAATCCCCAGTACTACAAAAAATATAACAAAATATGAAAAAATTAAAATCTGCCCTCTCCAGCCCCCTCCCATAGTAAATCTCTTACACACTAAATCCCATCTTAGCATTTGCTTTTTTTTTTTTTTTGCCCAATTTAGCATCTGCTTCTTAGCAAATCCTAATACCTTATTATAAGGAATCACTTCAGCCAGGCGTGGTGGCGCACGCTTGTAATCCCAGTACTTGGGAGACTGAGACAGGAGGATTACAGGTTCGAGGCCAGCCTCAGCTACTTAGTGAGGCCCTCTGCAACTTAGTGAGACCCTGTTTCAAAATAAAGAATAAAAAATAGGGCTGGGGGTGTAGCTCAGAGGTAGAATGCCCCTGGGTTCCATCCCCAGTATTGCAAAAAAAAAATAAAATAAAAATAGGGGTGGGGTTATAGCTCGGAGGTAGAATGCCTCTGGGTTCAACCTCCAGTACAAAAAAAAAAAAAAATACAGGTTCCTAGACTATGTGAAATCAAATGGCAATTACATTGCAATGGTCTCTGGCATTACTTAAGCTCTTTAAACCTCTGTTTCTGATCTGTAAATGGAATGGTGCTTCCTTATCTATAATAGATGAGTTTTTTTTTAAGTGCCCACCACACAAGACTGTTTTATGGATTAAATGTTCAATAGCTAGCACCGTACAGGCAGAGTAAGCGCTAAGTACAGTACTTAGAGTTATTAGTCATTATCTCCTGTGCTGTGTGCATGAAAAGAACTATCATAATGTGCTTAAAAGCATTTTGAAAACTAGGAAGACTTTTGGAAAATGTATTTTCTCTAAACGAAATAATGAGCTTCGGCCGTCACCTTTTATGAAAAATTAAGATCTCCTCGCATCAGTGACAGAAAGCTGCAGACTTGCTTTCAGCTGCATTCCTGATTTGTGAACACAGTACGCAGTATTAGAAAGTAGACTCTTCAAGCCAGGCACAGTGGTGCATGCCTGCCATCCCAGTACTTGGGAGGCTGAGACAGGAGGATTGCAGGTTCCAGGCCAGTCTCAGCAATTTCACGAGACCCCCAGCAATTTGGCAAGCCCCTGTTCCAAAATAAAAAATAAAAATAGGGCTGGGGGCATAACTCTGAGGTAGAATGCCCCTGGACTCAACCCCCAAACCCCCAGAACCAAAAACAAACAAATAAGCAAACTTTTTTGTGTGTGTGTGGCATTGGGGATTGAACCCAGGGGCATTCTACCTCTGAGCTACGTCCCCAGTCCTATTTAATTTTTTTTATTTTTTATTTTTTTGCGGTACCGGGGATTGAACCCAGGGGCGTTTTACCTCCGCGCTACACCCCCGGCCCTATTTTTTATACTTTATTTTGAAACCGGGTCTCACGAAGTTGCAGAGGGCCTCACTATGGAGAGAGAGAGAGAGAGAGAGAGCGAGCTGAGGCTGGCCGCGAACCCAGATCCTCCGGTCTCCGCCTCCCAAAGTACTGGGATTACAAGCG
>PVJS01038328.1:0-19464 GCA_004027185.1 Glis glis
CGGAGGATCCGGGTTCGCGGCCAGCCTCAGCTCTCTCGCTCTCTCTCCCTCTCTCTCTCTCTCTGTCTCTACTTAGTGAGGCCCTCCGCAACTTCGTGAGACCCGGTTTCAAAATAAAGTATAAAAAATAGGGCCGGGGGCTTAGCGTGGAGGTAGAACGCCTCTGCGTTCAATCCCCGGTACTGCAAAAAAATAAAAAAATAAAAAAAAATAAAAAAAAAAGACTGGCTGAGATCTCTTCAATGTCCAATTCATGCTGTATAATTGTTTTTTCTAATTTATATACTATGTGTTCATTTTTGGAGAGGTCATCTTCTAAGAGTGAGATTCTGTTTTCCATGTGGTCTAGTCTATTGTTGATGGTCTATATTGATGCCTTCATTTCAATTATTGCATCCTTCACTTCCTTCAAAGCTTCTTTTTGATTCCTGTTCAGGGTGTCGGATTCTTTGTTCATTTGATCCTTCATTCCTTTCAGGCTGTCTCTGAATTCTTTTCAGAAATCCTGTATCATTTCCTCTATTGAAGTTCTGAATTGTCCTTCTGGCAATCTTTGCACTTCTGAGTTTGTGGGTTCTGTTGTTGTGGGATTGTGGGGGCCCATTGTTTCTTTGCTATTCTTCCTTTTCATGGTTTCAGGTTTCTTATGTTTATACCTTTGTTGCTTTTGGTAGTTCTTCATCTCTCACTCTGTAGGTATTCTAGGTCAAATCCCTCTCTCTTTATATTTTCTTATCCTGGGGGTAGATAGTTACTACTAGGTGAGCCTTACAGGTGAGTGGCCTTTACTGAGTGGTTATTCTCACTTGCTTGGTATAATGTCCATTTGCAGGCCCAGTTCTTGGTCTCCTTCAGTGATTGGGACCCTTGCTTGGTGCCTCTCACTACCTGTTCATGGGAACAGGGCTGCTATTGCCCCTCTCACTGCAAGCGTGGGTCTCCATGGTCTCCACTTGGGCTGTCCCTATGTCTCTCTCTGTCTACACCTATGGTAGGAGTCACCAGCAGGGGGCCCCGGGCTTGTGTCTCTCTTTGCCTACAGAAGCAGTGGTTGTTGCTTTCTGTGTAAACACGGAACTCCACGTTTTCCACTGGGAGGGCCGGTTTGGTCCAATTTTCCCCAGGTACCACAGCTGTATGTCCTGTGGCTATCCCTGGGGACTCTATAAGGGAGCTGCAACCCCCGGGTTGCAAGTCTGTACCACCCAAATGTCATCAGGGATTGTCTGCTTATCTACACATCTACCGCGTCCCACAGCGGACCCCACTCCCGCCTCCCCGGGGCAATCTGCACTGTCTCAGACCTCGTGAGTCCCTGTGGCCACCCTGGGTGGTCTCCCCCTGGGGCTGCTCATTGACTTACATCTCATTGAACGCTGCTTTTAATCTCTGGGGTGTGGGGTGGGCTCAGCTGCTGCCACAGGTTCTGGTCAGGCCTCCAGGCCCTGGGGACTCTGCTGAGTGTGGATCGGACTGCTGCTCGCTTTTGTCGCTGATGCTCTGCAGTGCTGGTTTTAGAAGAACCCCCTGTCTTCTTTGTTGGTGGCCTGCAGAAGCCACAACGCCAGTAGCCGTCGGCGTGGTTTGACCAAGATGGCGCCGCTGCCGCTTCTGCCCACTTCCCACCTTCTCCCCAAGGGTGCCTTCATCTCACACCTAGCTACTGCAGGAGGCCTGCGAACCCCTCTCCCCACATCCAACCTTGCCCCCTTTTATTGTCTCTTCTCAGCCCTGCAGTTGGTGTGATTCTCTTAGACACATAAGTCAGATGTCAGCTGTCTTCTTCCCATTTTCAAACTGTTTCCCACTGTAGAGTTAGAGATGAAGTCCTGCAGATGCCACCCGCCCCTCTGAAAGCTGATCTCTGTTTACCTCTCCAACCTGGGTTACCACTGTTCCCCACGCTTGCCCTGTGCCGTGAACACGCCAAGGTGCACACCAGGCTAATGTCCTGATACATAACAAAGCTTTGCCTGGAATATTCTTCTCTGGATATTCACATCCCTCTCTCCCATAGCCATGATTTCTGTCATGGGGCTCATCACATAATAAAGAAGAATAGAAAACTGTTAAGTTAAGCAGAGTAGAACCTGCACAAAGACACGATGTGTTCAGGTCTGCTAAAAAGTCACCTCCTCAGGAAAGCATCATTGCACCATCCCATTTAAAAATGTAAGCCAGGCATGGTGGTACCCACCTGTAATCCCAGTACTTGAGAGGCTGAGACAGGAGAATTGCAGGTTCAAGGCCAGCTTCGGCAAATTAACAAAGCCCTCAAAAACTTAGAGCCTGTTTCAAAATAAAAATATAATATGGCTGGGAGTGTAGCTCAGAGGTAAGAATGCCTCTGGGCTCAGTCCTCAGTACTCCCTCCCCCCAAAAATGTAACGCTTCTCCAGAAATCCCCATCCCCCTTCTCTGCCTTCATTTTCTCCATAGCATTTGTTATGCTTTGACGTGATACAATATTTCACTTAACGGAAGACATCATTAATTACAAGGCTCACCATTTTTAAAACATTCTGCTGAAAAAGATATGGCCAATTAAACTATGATATATCAACAGATATGAGAGGGATCTTGATTTTGAAGATGTTAAATTATGAAAAAGAATCCATTTCTTTCAATCAATAAAATATCATTTACTTATTATTTATTACCTGTTTTCCCCATTAGAATTAAGCTCCAAGAGGAAAGTGTACCCTTATATTTTATAACTTAAACAATGTCTAGAGAAACATGATAGGTATTTAACAAATATTTTTGGTTGAATGAATGAAAACAAGTAAGACTGATTTAAATTCTTCATTTTATATAGGGAAAATTTAAAAGATGATGTTACTTTATAATTGGCTATAAATACAGGTTAATTTTTAAGTACTTTTTATAGGTTAATTTTTAAGTATTTTTTAAAATACCATGTAATTTGAGATTTAAAGTATTAAAAGGCATAGTGCTCAGTAAAGACATGAAAATGATGAGTATTAATAGAGTATATAGTTTGGTCCCAAATACACACACGCGTGCACACACACTCACACACATACACACACGCACACACACAAGAAGGAAAAAGACAAACATACAATTTCTGTAAACACAGAATCAAAAAGGAAAAGTAAACTATAAGAAACAGAAGGGAAACAGAAGGTTAAAAAGACTAGACTGTTGGAAAGCAGGCAGGGAAGTGAACTGACGCTGAAGCTATGGCTGATCTTAGATCTTCTCCTGATCTTGAACCCAAGGGCTGAAGGTTTAAGTAGCCACCCACTGGAATCACATCACACACCTGGAAAGGCTGCTGGGTTTTATATAACATGTGTGATCCCAGAAACCCAAACCAACAAAGGAATATAATTGAAGGGATGGTGGAAGGCTGAGCTACCTAACAGGCAGATTTTAATCCTGCATGGAAGATGGCTTGCTCAACAGATTCCCCCATGAGAAGTCCCAGTAACCATGACTTCACAGTCCAAGCTTACAAAACCCATGAAAAAACAAGTCTCCCATGAACAAGGATCAACAGAAACAATGCCAGTACAACACAGAACGAGACTGTCAAGAATTTCAGATACCAGGATTATTGGGTGTAAATCACAAAACAATTGTGCTTAAAATGGGTGAGTAATAAAGGATGGAACTGAAAACATGAGACAAGAACAAAAGATCACTTTATTTTCTGACATTATCACAGTTGATAGACTGAATCATCCACTGATTGAAACAACTAAAATTCTGGATACAATATAAAGAAAACACTTTAGCAGATTTTCACACTGGCACAAAAGCAAAGAATCTTCGGGTCCTTGAAATTCATCAAAAATTGTAATCCTAAAAGAAAAATGACACCAAAGCTGTCTGCTGCCCTGAGGACTTCTGCCGTTTCTCTGGAGACATTGCGATTTCACTGCTGTTCTACACAAGACTCTCAGAGAACAGAGGAGGAGTCTAGGGCTGACCTGAGTTAGGAAGTGAATTAGGGATCCTTAGGTAACCTTTGATCCCTCAGTATAATAATAAATTTAAAATAAATTTAATAAATCCATATTTGTAACTTGGTAGCATTTCTTACTTTTATATTTTTAGATTTTGTTCTTATATTTTACTTTGTCTTTCAAATATTCTGAATGAGAGTACATTTATAATTTGAAAAGATATTTAAAGTAATAGAGCTGTGTGAGAGTTTAGAAAGAGAAAGTAGAGTGAACAATGATAGTTCCTCATTGGCTATCACCTTTCTCTCTTGTGTGTGTGTGTGTGTGTGTGTGTGTGTGTGTTTTACTGGGAATTAAACCCAGGGCTATTGAATCCTCTGAGCTACATTCCCAGCCCTATTTTATTTTTTATTTTGAAACTGGACCTAAGATAGGGAGGGCCTTGCTAAGTTGCTGAGGCTGGCCACGAACCTGTGATCCTCCAGTCTCAAACTCTCAAGTACTGGGATTAGAAGTGTGTGCCACCATGCCTGGTACCTTTCTCCCTTCTTTTGGCTTCAGGTTCTAGTTTCCCTCAGAAACCTCCTCCTCTACTCTTTGTTCAATGGTTTGAGTGGAGCTGACTGCTGTCTCCTGTACAAAGGGCATCACATTCCTTGGACATAGGGATGGGTGCCAATCAGAGCCAGTTCAAAGTTTGTTTCAAGACTTTTGCTGGGGCAATGGATAGCGAGACACTAATTTTTGCTGAGGAAATAGGATACAAATCTGGAGTTATTATAAATCATTTTGTATCACAAGGAGATGGAGCCAATACAAAGTAAGGAAGAATTAATATCATCTGAGCCCCTAAATCTTTTTGGGTCTAAATAAGGACTGGTCAGCCCAGATATGTATGTCAAAAAAATTCTCCTGAATTCCTTAAAACAGGGTGAGTTGGATTTCCTGTCCCAAGACAGATATACTGCTGATATACATCAATATGATCATGACATTGTTTGTGGGACATTCTAATGAATCTGTGCCCATCCTGATTGCCTACTACCCACATCATTCTGATTACTAAATATTTTAAGTATTGCATTTGTTTTTAATCAGAAGTTTGAGTAATAAAGTATGATTTAGAAACACGAATATATCAAGAGTAAGGGTGACATTTGGTTGACAAGAAGAGACTGAGCAAGGGCAAAAACCATTCATAAAAATGTAGTTCAACCAACAGGTATTTTACTATCAAGTTATAAAAAGACACCAACCCAGGTTCTCAGCCTGAGCAAATCATTTGCCTTTTGGAATAAGTTTCTTCTTCTATTAAATGGTCATTAAAAATAACTAACTTCCTGGATTAGAGATGTAGCTGAATGGTAGAGCACTTACTTAGCATGCATGAGGCCCTGGGTTCCATCCCCAGTGCCATAAAACAAACAAAAATAATTGCCCTGCCTATCTTATACAATTATAAATACTAAATAGGACACTACCTCCAAAAATACTTTCTGTGTAAACCATTCTATGTGAGGAAATAATAATAAAGACACATGAAAGCTTCATAAATGTAAAGTATTACTAATCTATATGATTCTTCTATCTGATCTTTAAGTTTTTCAGATTCCCTGTACATTAAACATTCAGTATCAAGTCAATCATATTATAAAACAAGTACTTTGTCAATATAAATAATAATAGCCTTTCAATGCTTATCTGTAAAATCATTTCTATTGTACTTTCCTTCCATGCATATTTTTTCTTTTAGTTTTTATTCTCTTGCCATTTCTCTCTGAAACACCAACCATAAAACTATAGTTTACTTCTACCACAATCCCCATTTAAAAACATCCAAATTATCTGAGCCACAATATGTTTTAATGTTATTTATTACATTGAACAATCTCAATACCCAGAAATAATGACTAATTACTTTTTAAATTTAAATCAAGGGCTCTCTGTGTTATAAAGTATTATTCATGTTATAAGGATGATATGAACATCCTTCATATTATTGTTACTACAATGGGGTCTCTGAGTCATTTCTTAATGTAGCATTGATTACCATCACTGTTTTCACACTATATAAACCAGAACACATCCCATTTTAAGAAATGCACTAGGTCTTATGTTAAAGGGTCAGTAACACTAGACAGTTTGAAAATGAAGATTAATTTATTAATCTTCATTAATTAATGATTAATGATTAATTAATTGATTGTTTAACCTTCCTTACCAAAGAAGGAATTTATTATTACTTTTGTTTTACCTAGTGGTAACAAAATCTGAACACGGTAACTCCAGGTGTGTTTTATTTTGAATAAGAAAGATGAATATAATGACTGTAAAATTTGATGATAGAAGGTTCCAGTGGTAATCTAAGAGAAAGTTCCAGTGGTCAAATCTACAGTGCTGTAAGTCTAGATTTTATTGTTACCATATTTCAATGAATTACTATCTCTTTCAAAGGTAATGTTCATTATTTTATTTTATTTTATTTTATTTTATTTTATTTTATTTTTTGTGGTACCGGGGATTGAACGCAGGGACGTTCTACCTCCGCGCTATGCCCCCGGCCCTATTTTTTATACTTTATTTTGAAACCGGGTCTCACGAAGTTGCGGAGGGCCTCACTAAGGAGAGAGAGGGAGGGAGGGAGAGAGAGGGGGGGGAGAGAGAGCGAGAGAGCTGAGGCTGGCCGCGAACCCGGATCCTCCGGTCTCTGCCTCCCAAAGTACTGGGATTACAAGCATGCGCCACCACACTCGGCTAATGTTCATTATTTTAATTCAAGCTTCATTTGTCTATTTGGACATCTTTGGAAAGCATTCTACTAATGCAGCAAAATTTAATTATTCTCTGCACCAGAAACCATTCATAACTATTTTGGGGGCTCCTAGGGACATCTAGATGTAAGTTGATACCTATCTTATTCAGTGTTTATGTTGACTCATTTTCCTGGACAATTTGGTCAAATAAATGACTTGTCAATTCTTCTTCAAGTTGAATATGTCTCCAGGGAAGTCATCAGATGATAAGGACTCCTAGCCAGCTGCACAGAAGACTTTTTAAAAGGCTGTAATTTGTTCAGTGAAAGCTTTCTTAGGCAAATTGGTCTTGAATCCTTTTCAATTTTTGAAGAATCATTGACATTAGTCTTTAAAAGTCACTAGGTCAAATATAAAATTTACTTGAGATGTAGGAGTAAAAATTTAGATTCTGTAAAGAGAAACTTGGCTCAGCTACTGATTAGTTGTTTAACCTCTCTTAACTTTCTTTTCCCTACTGTTGAGATAGGGGAGATAACACTACCTCTTTTGCAGTATGAGAATTAAATGAGGTACATGAATGAAATTACACCAAGTGGTACTGCACCTAGACAAGTGGCATTGGTAGTAATGAGTAGTCCAATAGTGATACTGGCTATACTAACTTTTCATTATATTTCTTGAAGTATTCTCAGGAAACTGGTGTTCTTCTTTTTATATAGACAGAAAAACTTAGACTATAGTAAAATTAAATTTATTGATCAATCAATATATTAATATGTAAATACAAATACAGATATTAAAAATAAAATATATCATCTACTAATTGTAAACTTTTGATCAGGTGAATCAATGGGATTTAAATTTTCACATTTTCCATTTTCTAATATGATGATTGACTTGAAACTGTATGTTTAATGTACAGGGAATCTAAAAATCTTAAAGATCAGATATGAGAATTATATAGGTTAGTAATACTTTACATTTAAATTTAAATGAAGCATTCATGTATCCTTATTATTATTCAGTCTCTTCAAACCCTCATTTTATTTTACCATGCATATTGGGCAAATGTGGATCCAAACTAATAAATTCTTCAAGTAAACACAGGCCTTCTACTAGCAACTGGTCTGTAAAGAGCACGCAGCATGGTGATGAAACCTCTCAAGACAGTTTTGGTAGTCACCTCCTACACATTGATGATGAGCATGGACATTTGGAATACAATGCTCTGTCTACATTTTGAGTCATCTATCACTTTTTCACATGTATCGGTTTAAAAGACCAAAAGTTGGAAAAATGCATAAATGCTATAATTTTTTTAAAAAAATGAATAGTGCGCCCATTATGTTAATTAAGTTCTGCCCCCTTATTTTGCTTTTCTTCAAAACTGCTAAATGACCTAAGTGCTAACATTAACTGGTTGGTCCTGACAGTAGGGCCATTTCACAGTAACAGTGAAATAGAATGTGTTAAAATTAGAATAAGCCTGAGAAAGAATTATACACTCTGACCAAGGTGGGAAAATTAGCTGCAATCTCTGCCAAAGGGAAAAGAGAAAGTTCTAAGATACCAGATGTCTCTGTGGGTTCCAAATTTGGAATTCTCTGTCACCTTTTAAATCTTCCTTCAGAAGCATCAAGCCTTACAATGCATGTGGTTTGGCATATGGGCTGTTATTTTGCATTTCTAGACTCTGAGTCTGCCTTTTCAATCAGGATCTGAGCTATTTTGTTCAGTTCTATGGTATCTTGGGATAGATGACTTTCAAGAAAATGAAGCAAAGAAATAAATGGCTTATTATCTCCACCTTCCTTTCATTACAAAGATTTGCCAGACAAGATTTGGAGCCCAGGGAAGCATAAGTAATACCAGTCTTGCCTTCCTGGAGGTCTTTTTGAGTGTTTTTCCTTTGTGGAGAAAGAAGGGATGCAAGTGCCCTCCCCCCCATATTAAAACCGACTTAACTTTTTGAATATTAAGTTATTTTTTCATAAAGTGCACTTTGGACTCCTCCTCTATAGTCATATTTTTCTCTTCAATACCAGCCACTTCCTGAAATCCAACTATGACACCTGCATTTGACTTCAGGGGATTAAGACAATGGGACAATATATTATGAAAGATAATTATTATCTTAGCAATGATAGTTAGATTGAAGATGACTAAATGATGGGAGAAGAAATAACAATTAAAACCCAAATGAGAAAGGCCTCTAATATTTAAAAAGGTGAAAAGAGGCACCTCAATTTCAACACTGAAACATTCATTTTCATTTAGATCTCAGTTTTCTTCAATGTGGATGGTTTTATCTAATATCTGGGAATATTCAAGATTGTGCACTTGATGGAATATATTATATTGGTGGAAAATTATTGATTTGTAACCATCACATAGCACCCTTGAACATGAATAACTTACTAGTTTATTCATATTTTCAATTCGTTTTCACTCAATTGTTAATATGTAAATAAGGTCCACATGGACAGTTTCATACCATCCAATACATGAATATTATGAAATGTCTAAAATATATCCCTTTCTTCTCTTTGTGAAGAAACTATTACACAAAATTGAGCTTAAAACTTTTTTATAAATATGTTAAAATAGTATTTTAAAAATAGTGACAAGTTCTTTGAAAAATGACTTCTGTAATAAAAAATCAATTCTGACAGAACTATTATATATTATTAAACATTTATGGGAAAGGTGGAGTAGCCAGGAGAGTGTTTAACAGTAGAAATGAGAGAGCACAGATGCCCTACTTCACAGACCATTTCCTGGCAGAGGCTTATGGGTCTGGAAACTATAGGAGATAACTAAGAGACATTTCTCTCCTTCTTATCTTGTACCCAGATAGAAGCAGTCATAGGGAGGGAAAACAGGCAAAGGCATATGCTGAAGACAGAACCTCTGAGGTTTAAAATAAACAGGAGCTAAGAAAGCACAGAAATAAGATGTTGGAAATCATATGTGACACATTATGAGTGGTAAATTAGACCTAGTACTGAGAAGCAACCTGCTTTTCTCTATAAATCAATAACCATTTTGGGATTGGAAAGCTAGAACCCAAGGTCAGCAAGATGTACATTCTGAAGATTTCTACTATAGCAGGAGACTAGGGGAGCTGTCATCAAAGTCATAGCCTGGAAAACTGGGAAAGTTTAGCTACACAACAGCATTTCTTTCTTGCCATGGGAATCAGTGTTTCAGGGGGAAGTGGAGGGGTATAGCAATGTGCCCAGCCCATGAGATGACTCAAAGTTTGTCTAATCCAATCATAGCAATGCCATTCTCCTTTGCCAATCATTTTTGCCAGTATTACCTGCAACTGTGATGGCGGGGACCACATGATCAGGTTCTTGACACTGAGTCACAAAGAAACATCTGATAAGAATCTTCTGGGGGAGATCTGCCTTCCTGACAGAGAAAATCCCTTTTCCTCCAAACCATTCTCTGAATCAAGCACAGTGCCCCCCGAGCATTCATCCTAAAGCTTAGGGAGCCAAACATGTTAAGCTGAAGATGGCAGAACAGAAAGAAATGTTCTGGTTCCTTGAGGTGAACTTTGGGCTTCTGCCCAAAATCTGGAACCACCTACTCCCAGACTTCTCACTCTGAGCAAACCAAAGACCTTTATGTTTAAAGTCTCTCTGTTCATTGAGAACTATCACTTCCTGATGAATGAGTCCTAATCAATACAGACTTTGATTGTAAAAGTCAAAAGATCCTTTCCAGGGTGAGCTGTTGTCCACTTTTCCATGGCTATCATGGAGAAGCAAGAGGAAATCAAGAGGCAAAGTTCTGCTGGTAAACGGGAAAGAGAATCCACGTCCAGGTGCACATCTCTATTCTCTTTCCACCTCTGGTAATGAGGTTCCCCATGATCGAGTGAGAGAGGACACATGTTCTTCGTTAGTAGAAGCAATACCAGAGATGAAAAACCACCGGTGAAACAACGGACCAATGCTTCAATCCGTTCTGTGTCTTGCCTGTGACTTTTTGTTTCATTTGGCCTTTATAGCTGTAAGTTTATTAGAAACAGACATTTTTGTTTCTAAGAGACATCAGGGAATTCAGTAATGCCTAGAAATTTTCCAGATAATGGTGTATATATATATATATATATATATATATCTCCTCACATGTTTATGGTTTTATTTAAATATGTGTCCATGAATACATACACACTGAGACTGTATTTAGAGAGAGGAATTCAATTCCCCTTAGATTTTAAGTTTACCAAATTCAGGTAGAATTTACAGTGCAACACACTTACTGGAGAACTATTAATTTACAAAAAGGAAACTTTAAAAACTCAATAAATATTCATTGCACACTGCAGACACATAGCATTATTTAGGTCTTATGTAATGTATTGCTTGTATAACAACATATTACTTCTATACTCAGGAAAATGTTTCCTTAAATATCTGAAGAAACAAAGAAAATTAATGATCCTAATAATGTAAATATAAATGTAATAAAATGTAGTTCTCTGACTAACTTGAAGCTTTGTTTTGCCATTTCAAGCTTTGATTGTATGACTGATTTGGGATATAAATTTTCTTAGCTATTCCTTTCTCTTCAAAGCCTATACCAATGCTCGACTTTGGTCTATATCCTTAGCCTTTATTATGAGTACAAAAAAATAGGCTGGAGCATCTTTTTTTAGAGTGAAAAAAAGTTTTCACACTTGCATAACTCATGCAGTTGAAATGGTTTGAAATCAACAATCCCAGAAAAGCATCTTTGAAAAGAGACCAAGCCTAAAAATCGGTAACTGTAAAGAGTACTTTGAAAAGAATAGTAAGGAGAGCGCCTGTGAAACTGTACCAGAGAGATAAAAATACCTAGAACGAGAAGACATTCACTCTAGAAAGTTTCCTTATGGTTTTAAAATTTTACATGTCTGAGGGCTTTTTTTTTAATTCCTAAAATTTTCCTAGGATTGCAGATATTTGAAGTTCCCAAATTGGTTATGCAACTTTTGGTAGGAAAATAAGATTTTTGGAATAGCTTTTTCACTGAATAAAATATTAGGATAATTAATGTGCATGAAAAAAGTAGCAAGGATTGAGTATGTCTAAGTCCTCCAAAAAGGTATAGGAAAAATCTGGAGATGGGAGCCAAATGAACATTTAGAGAAGAGGCCAATACAGTAGGTTTGAAGGAGCAGGGATATTAAGAGGAGGAGAGGCCAAGGGAAAGAGGACAATTTGGGGAGATTGAACAAGGAACTCCAGAACTGTTTTCTCTCATAGAAAAGTCTTGAAGAAGTTAATACTTAGTCCTCTCTCTGTGTCTGTCTCTGTCTCTTAGACACAAACACACACATACAACAGGGCATGGAGTGACCCTGTTTTTTAATCCCTGCAGGACCTGGCCTAGAACAAAGAAGGCTTTTCAGCGCCTGTGTGTGGGCAGATAAAGTGAAGCCGGATTTCTGCTAGTGAAGGTTCCCAAGAAAGCATGATTAGGCTCGTGGGTTCCCCTGGGATAAGGCCTTGGGCATGTCACTGAAGGCTGGCGTTATCGCCTTTATTCCCACACAACCCTCTCAAGACTTGTGGGAATTTCATTTTCCCTTTTTCTCTCTCCCATCTTGAAAATACCAGGATGTCTGTGTTCACTTCCTACTGTCTGTCTCATCCTGGGGCTGAGCTAGATTGGCTGAGCTTTCCTTTGACGCAGGCCTGTAAGGTATATCCTCCCCTCCTTCCCTCTCTGATAGTTGTTTGTGACACGGAGCCTCTCTTTATCTTCTTTGTTGCTTGAATTTGCCTGAATTCATGTGATGACAATGAGACATCAATTGAAACTCTGAGCTCTCACCACCCACGTTGTGTGGGACTGGGAGTGCTTCGTTGATATGAATGCCAACCGTCCATCTAAACTATGTTTCATCCTTGGAGTTTGAAGGATAATGGAGTCATCACTAGCTCTGAGATAGGTGTACAGGAGTCAGGGCCATGGCCTGATGCAAACTCCACCTAACTTAAACATGAGAAGAATATGGGAGTAAGATGAATATATTCACAGGATTGACAGAGACTCTGAGGTACAGGCTCTGTTCTGGACAGGGAAGAGAGCTTGGAGGACTGAAAAAGAAACCTTAGCAGTAGCCTCATGTTAGCAGCATTTATGTCATTATCCACTGTTGCAATGAATGCGCGCGAAAGAACACTTCTGTGTTTGATTCAATCACTCAAGCTAGTAAAGACCTTCTAACTTTCTCCGGAGACTGCAGGTCCTTTCCAGACCCCCTAGCTCTATGGAGCTCTACAGTAAGAGGTACAGACCTGGGTTTTCCTGCCCTACAGATATACACTCATAGGAAAGAAGTAATTCCCCAAAACAAAATTATGATGCAGTTGAGAATTATAAATAGAATGCTGGTCAGTCAAAAATTAAACAGGTATACTAGTATATGGTAGGTGTTTAAGATATATTTGTTGGGTGTTGAATGAGTGAAATGCTCCTACCACCCAGAGGTCCTGATGAAAGGTAATCCTCAATCAGAATATCCAAGTGATTATTGATTTTCAAGATCAATCCTGCCTGGAGTTATAGTTAGAACTATGCCAAGCCAATCTCTGATGGCAGGAAGGAATAAGGTAGAATGTGGATTAATGGGAAGACTGGAAGAGATGGGTCTAAGGCCACAAGTCAGTCAATCTCTCTCTCTCTCTCTCTCTCTCTCTCCAATTATATATAATATTCTGCTTGTATTACCTGCCTTTAAGGCAGAAAAGAATCTGTTATTTACTATAAACTATTATGGTATCACAAGTATTTAAAAGATCATAGCAAAATCAGCACAGAAGTGTTGAAAAGAAATATTCCCATGCTACAAACATCTATTTGGGGTATTAATTCCTTTGGCCATACAGTGAATTTTCTTTAGTGCTCTCCAAAAAAATAATTTATTTTTCTTTTTGGATATTACAACAGAGTTATCACTGGAAAAATGAAACTACTTCACAGCAAGTTCTTATTGCATTTAAGGAAGAATATATTCCCCTCATCCTATGATAGCCTTCTATTATTTAGCGGAGAATCACTCAAATACTTTTTGGAATATAACCTTTTATGTAAGAATAATTTAAAATAAAGAAAACCTTCCTAGTCATGCAGCTGGCTTTGGCCACAAAATGAAAGACATCTCTTTGTTTTCTTATGGAAACTGATTATAACCATTACTAAGTATTATTTTGTTTTGTCACAGAAATATGAAATTTTGTTTGTAAGCAAAGGAAAGACAGAATATCTCCTGCACAGGGGAGGGGCTCTTGAAAGGAAGCCCCCAAGTATTATTCTCACATTGCCTTTCCTACCACTATTTCTACAAATATTGAAACAAATGGCTGATAGACTTTTTTGTCAAAAAAGACCAAAATTAGCCATCTTTGATTCGTAAGCAAAGCTATGATCATCTTCAGTGATGAGGGAAGGAAACAAGAGTGAAAACTACAATCATAATCACTGTACTTTAATTATTTTCAACAAAATTTATGAAGTGAAAGTTTGGAGCAGAGTGCTATATTAGGCAGAAAAAGATATACAAACAAGAGAAAGATCAATTCTCTGCCCTCCAAAGCTTGTTTTCTGATTGGGTGAGAGAGACAAGGACAACCATACAAAACAGAAAAAAAGTATAAAAGTGGGGTACAAAGTTCTGTATTCAAATATATAAAGGGAAATTCTGTTTAAAATGATAAAATATATGTTTTCAAAGTTGGTCAGTCTACTACAACCTACATACACCCACCCATTGACCAGTTGGGTGGGATCTACGGGCACTTAGAAGTGATTTGGTTGTTGCCTCTGAGAAAACTCTGGTTTCATACCTCTGCAAAGGTGAAAGAAATAATGCCTACAACTTTACTTTACAGGCTTCTTCTGTGGACTGGATTTATGATATTTTTAAAGGCTCGGCTCTCAGGAGGACACTGGAAAAATGGAATTTTATTTGTTAATCTAACCCTTCAGGGTACATAAAAATGTTATGAGGGCCTCCACATATTTCCTTGCATAAAAACATCACCATTGAGATTTCTGTTATATTCTCAATAAACTCTATAAAGAAAATGGTCTCCTTTAATAAAAGAGAGTTTTCTTTCAGGTACAGAATCAAATTGGGTAGAACTGGTGGTGCAAATAAAGATAGACCCATGCCTTGAATGACCCTTTGGTCCCCTCTAGATGCATAAAAGGAAAATTAGACTGAAAAATCACTAAATTTCCTAGAAATCAAGACTATTCTATCTTAGCATACAACTGTGGATTAAAAAGAGTTAGTATTGAGTTGAGGACATGGGTTCAAAACTCATTAAAAGTTGGTACATAAAAATTGATTAAGGCCAGGTATGGTGGCACATGTCTTTAATCCCAGTACTTGGGAGGCTGAGACAGGAGGAACACAGGTTCAAAGCAAACCTCAGCGACTTAGTGAAACTTTTAGCAACTTAGCAAGACCCTGTTTCCAAACAAAAATTAACAAATAAAAAATAAGGCTGGGGATGTAGCTTGGAGGTAGAATGCCCCTGGGTTCAATCCCTAGCACCACACACACACACACACACACACACACACACACACACACACATTCATTGAAAGAATTTGGGTTGGAAAATATCAAAGAAAAAAATCAAAGAGTTATGATGAGAGTAAGGTAGTATGGGGGTATGATAGCCATCTTCAAATACATAAAGGACATTTGTTCTAGAACACAGAACTCAGACAAAAGGATGTGTGAAGATAAAAAGATGTACTTTTTGTTGACCAGCAAAAAACACTTCTAACCATTAGAACTTCATAAAATCAGAGTGGACAATCTCAGGCAGTAGTGGCTTTCATCACTGGCAATGCTCAAGTTGAGTCTGGACAGCCACATCAGCACCAGTATCTGTTTGTTGGGCTCCTTGCCATGTGTCAGACTCCATACTAAGGTCTGTATGTGCATCATCTCATGTAATCCTCACCAAAACCGTAGGTGGTATATTATTATTGCCATTTTAAAAAGAAGAATCTGGGGCATGGAGGATATAAATAATTTTCTCAAAGTCACACAGGGAGTATGTAGCTGAGCAAGGATTTAAATTCAGTTCTGAGCTGGGCATGGTGGCGCACGCTTGTAATCCCAGTACTTGGGAGGCTGAGACCGGAGGATAGCAGGTTCGCAGCCAACCTCAGTTACTTAGTGAGGCCCTCTGCAACTTAGTGAGACTCTGTTTCAAAATAAAGAATAAAAAATAGGGCTGGGGCATAGCTCAGAGGTAGAATGCCCCTAGGTTCAATCCCCAGTACTGCAAAATAATAAATAAATAAATAAATAAATACAGTTCTGACCCCAAAACATTCCTCTCACATTTCATTTAATTAGGGTTGCTGTGTAAAAAAAAATTGAAGCAGGTTTTTTTTTATTATTTTTCCAAGGGACAGGTAAAAGCAATGATCTTATATTGTTGTTTATCTTTTCAAACCTAGAGACTATACAACTCTACAAATAGGAGGCACAGATAAACGAGGTGCGGATGCTACTGAGCTAGTCACTGGTAATACTGTGTCTAGAACCTAATTCATGGGGCTGAGATAGTCCTGTGCTCTTTTCACAATACAAGTACAGGTTTAGATGTAGAGAGAAAAAAAGAGTAAAAATAACATGGAAAACTCTCTCCAACTAATGCTGCGAACAAGCAAAACCAGCAGAAAGGACAATTTGCTCCTCACATGGTAGGAAATGGTTAAGGGAAGGAAACATAGTCAAGAGCTTTATGTTTCATAAGCATGTGAGAAAACTCCTTAAAGCTTGAGGAGATTGAGATGCCAAAAATGAAAGATGCCAGCTCCAACACACGTTCAGCTCCTCTCTGAACAATGACAAAGCTTACATGGTAAAGGTATTATAATAATTCTCCTCTGGACTTGTTAAACTCTTCATTATATCATCTGTCATGCCCAGCATCTCATTTCTTTTCCTCTTGTTTTCAAGGATAATGTAATTTTCCATTGTTTTCCTCATCAGATCTTCATAATACCCCTTTAAGTAAACAATAAATGTGTTATTAGCTAATGCTCATTTTATAAATGAGGAAACTGAGGCCATGAAGGTGATTTAAAAATGCTACATAGCTGGTATGGTCTAGCTGGAATAATAGAGATGTGCTGATTTACAGAGCAAAGCTCTTTCTCTGATACCATGTGGTCTCTCTTCTCTAGACTATGGGATGAGATAATACAGAACACTTCAAGAATAATTGCATACTTAGCCACATGTATGCTTTATAGTATATGTCTTTTATGAACTGCCTAATTTTTCAAAAAAGAGAATGCACGCTTGTAATCCCAGTACTTGGGAGACCAGAGGATCTGGGTTCGCGGCCAGCCTCAGCTATTTAGTGAGGCCTTCTGCAACTTAGTGGGACCCTGTTTCAAAACAAAGAATAAAAAAAAATAGGGCTGGGGTGCAGCTCAGAAGTAGAATGTCCCTGGGTTCAATCCCCAGTACCGCAAAAAAAAAAAAGAGGATGTGGCTTAAAGTATTAGAAATATCACATTTCTTAATCCACCATAGTAGCAATTGTATGCCTCAAATCTACATCTATTTAAGGTAACTAAATGGTTTAAAAAAGTACCTATTTGAAGGCTATTATATATGCAGTTTAATTTACATGCTCATTTGAAAAAAGAAAAGATTGGTAGGAAAAAAGCAATGACTAGACTATATTTACAAGGAAGTAGGAATATACACATTAACAATTTTAACAGGATTCAAAGGTACATCCCAGTGAAACATTATTTTTAATTTGCTACTATATTTTGTTTATCTAGATCCATTTTTCATAAAACATAACTGAAAGTGAAAATATGCTTTCAAGGGCAACAAAACAGACATCATGCACACCAAATCACCCTACCTTTGTAGAGCTTAGGACCAGAGGAAACAGATTTAATAATAACATCAGTAAAGCTAATATTGAGGGTTTGAAAGGCTATCATCATCTTTTTACTGAGGTCGTGGAGTCCAGACTCCCACAGGAGACAAAGTAGTAAGAAAAAAAAAACTGACTTGCATCAATAGGAGATGGCAGGTTAAAACTCTGTTTTCAACCTATTTCATTGTTTGACCACAGTAGCAACTCCAGAGAAACAATATCCCCACCCACCTTGAATTGTGAAAGCAAGCATGCTAGAAAAAAGGAAGTATTTTGGATTATTTCTTTTATCAACAGATAATACACTGTTTGGTCATGAAAACTAGAGACCTACAAAGACTGCATTCAGAGCAAAACCATGGGGAAAAAATTCTGCTTCTATGCAGAAAAAAAAAGTCTACAAAAACAATTCAGGCATAAAAACCACATCACATCAAATTATAAAATGTGGGCAACAGATTGATACATTGATACATTGGACACTGGTTTTCTTGAGGGTAAGATAGTACTGGAATATAATGGACAACCTTGGGACATTCTAACCAATAGTATAAAGGCTGGGTTACCAAGGTAACAGTACAATACATGCTCTAGAAAGCTGGATTAAACCAGTAGGGAAGAGGTAATTTAAAATGAAATATTGTCGAGGAAAGATACCACTCAACATCATCATAATTGTATAAATAGGGTCCTCTCTCCTTTAAGATAAAATACTTTGAAAAGAAAATTTATGAAATCTAACAAAGAACATATGTACATCCTGGAATCGCACATTGGGCTAACAGACAAGAAGTTGATAAAAGTGTATACATTACGCCTATCTTAAAGAAAAGGAAATTCAGTCTCTTTGGAGTTTAGTAACTTTCCCAAGGCTGTGTTACTGACAAATGGTAAAAATAATTTGACCCAGCTCTGGGGTCCAGTGTCTGTACTCTTCCCATCAAGACGGCTCTACCTAGATTTGGGGCTGGAACATCCCTGAGGCTAAGTGGACACCTGTTTCCACCTGGATGGAAGCACCTCTATTGCTTTCAATGCCTGTAGTTCAATCCCAATAATTCTGTTTTCAAGACTTCTTTATTGATCCTGCCATAGTTAGGTATATAGACCAAGTAGGTCAAGAGAAGTTTCTAAGCTCTAGAAACAGGCTTGGAGTTCATCTTCCTATACATGATGGCTTAAAACACAGATTTTGGATATACTAAAGATTACTAACATGTGAGAAGACCAAAGAAGCAAAATCTTTAAGGAAATATGGATAGTTAACAGGTTCAAAGAGGGGGAAAAAACCACAAAGTAGAAATAAATTTAGTTTCCAAGACGGAAAGATCTGATTTTATTTGGTAGAAGAAATCCCCAAAGAAGCTGGATTTATAGAAGTGCAAGGAAGAGACACTTTCAAGAAAGAGGAAATAGTCATCTTTGTAAAATATTCCAGGAAGGTCAAGTATGGTTGTGCGGTATTTATAAAGTTCAAGCTCAGAAGCAGTTCCTAATCTCACATAAAAGACTCTAGATTATAGGACTCTACCCTGATAAAGCCAGAGGCAGAATGGAGTCCATGAAAAAATTTGTCATCGTAATACATCTAATGAAACTACCATTCCCCTGAACCAGGCCACAGTTCCTGTAGATAGGAAATGAGATCACACGTGTCTCTCTAGCTTTCTATCCATCAGATAGTGCAAGAAGTTCAACCCATTCAAACCTCCTTTCCTTAATTTATAAAACCTCAAAGCATGTCTCTCCTGAGCTCCCTAAAGCCATCCTTTCATCTTCTATGGGGCATGCCATTTTCCTTTTCTTTTTTTTTTTTTTTTTTGCGGACCAGGGATTGAA
>PVJS01038329.1:0-19464 GCA_004027185.1 Glis glis
AGAGAGAGAGAGAGAGAGAGAGAGAGAGCGAGCTGAGGCTGGCCGCGAACCCGGATCCTCCGGTCTCCGCCTCCCAAAACACTGGGATTACAAGCGTGCGCCACCATGCCCGGCGTAGCACTACTTCTTTTATATCACCTGTGATTGTGTCTTGAAGATGAATCACTTTTGGGGCTACTGAGAATAGAAAGGAAATTGAATAGATTGCTAACACTAACACCAAATATAATGGGATTCTCATCTCATCTTTTGGTCAGTCTGTTTTTGTTCTATATTATTTATTTCAGAACTTGAATGGTTGTGTTTTTAATTTTTTTATTTGGAAGGTATTCCCTCATATTCCACTCTTAATTATATTTAGTTTTCTGGATCTTAAATTATTTGTAGTTTTGGATAAAATTCTGTCTTCGTTAATTGTAAATTATTTTATACTTTTGGAAATAGTCACCAGGGAAAAATATTGTGCTTTTTTTTTTGTGTGTGTTGTACTGGGGATTGAACCTAGGCACATTCTACCTCCAAGCTATACCCCTAGCCCTTTTATTTTTTGTTTTGAAACAGGGTCTCACTAGGTTGCTGAGGCTGTCCTTGAACCTGCGATCCTTCTGTTTTAGCTTCTCAAGTCCTGGGATTTTAGGTGTGCACTACCATGCCTGGCTGTGCTTCATTTTCACCCTTTATTGTATCCACATTCCAATTTCTAGTATAGATCCCAACTTTTTCCTCTGTAGGGAAAAAGGAAATTTTTAGTTAGTCCTTTCTCCATTTCTTTTCTTATTGCTTCTGACTTCTTAGCCAACTTACCTGACAGCTGTAGTAAGTTATGCTGCTGTGGTGTGGTAGAGACTAGCATTGGGTGTGTTCTTATAGCCATCATAGCATTGGCCTTTGTTATTTTCCATGTTTCAGTTTGTTGGTAATGGACATATGGACATCATATGTTCCACAGAGTGCTGTACAAAGCCAATTTGAACTGTTTCCATTTGCCTCAAGTCCAATCATGATATTTATTTTTCCATGGCACTTACCCAGATTATCCATACCTCCTGCTTAGCTTGTGTCACTGCCACCATGGACTGTATTTCTTCTGATTGCCTCCATTTTTTCACAGTATCTAATTGCCTTTCCCCTTAGCTCTATTTGCATGGCATTGATTGATGTTTATAAAAGATCCCAAGATCTTTTAGATAACAGATGCTCAGGTGCATACTAGTATGATATTCAGCTAGTTTTTTGTTTACACATAAGGAAAGTTTTATATTCAGTCTCATAGTCTGCAATTGAATATTCTGGAAAAAAAGAGTAACAGTATGGTTTTAGACAGTATTGCTTACTTTTTAGTATCAGTAACAGCAATGGGATATCAAATCAGGTCATCATTTTACTCCTACATTTTGAAGGTGAGATCCTAGGTGCTCCTTTTTAGGCTTGAAAAAAGATGGCCACAGGGTTGTTTACCACAGCTGTTCCTCAGCCCTCTTGTGCTGTGTAAAGTCATTTCTAGGTATTGCTTTGCAGAATATGAATGAAGTTGCTGTTCTTTCATGACATTCAGTGAACCAGCCACTGTGACTTGGAAGCTGTGGCTTTAAGCTCATGTATTAACTGGCATGCATTTTATTTATTCATTCAACAGGTGTTTACTGAGTACCTACTATTTGATAAGAACAGTTCTAGGTGCTGGCGAGGCAACAGTAAAAGGAAAAGGCAAAATTTTCTCTTCACTGAGTTTATATGCTGTTGAAGGAGAGAGAGAATGTAAATAAGAAATAAATACAACATCTGTTATGTTAGGTAATAATAAATATTGCAGTAGAAAAATGCAGGGGAATAAAATAGGAAACCTCAAGGGTGGGTTCAGTTTTTGGTGGATTGCTAGTGAAGGCCTCATTGAGAAGGCGACACTTGGATAAAACCTGAAGGAAACAAGGCTATCTGGGCGTAGAATATGCAGGGCAGAGGTGACTAACTGCATGTTCAGTGGCGCTGCAATGGGAGTGTGTCCGGTGACTCCTGGTGTAGATCATAGAGCCTAGAAGATTGCAATCAATGCCTAGGCTTTTATTCTGAAAGAGGTGAGAAGTCACTGAGAATTTCTGAGTTGAGGAATGATGTGAGCATAGCCTGAAGGGTGGTAAGGTTGGAATCATGAATACCAGTTAGGAGATTTTTGCATGGATCAGAATGGTAATTGCAGTAAAAGCAATGAGAAGTGGTTGGATTCGGATATATTTTGAAAGTGGATTAACAGAATTTATTGATGGATCAAGGATATGAGAACAATAATGACGCTAAAAAGTCACTCTATACTGTTTTGGAAGATAATCTTTTTACTCTATAAATAGGTAGAAAGGCAGAAATTGAGTGGAGTATTATAGAATTTATGCTTCCAGGAAACCCAATTTTAAGTGTAATTTGTGTTTATTGTTGAAAGGAAGGAAAGATGTAAAGGAAGAAAGCATAGTATAGGAAAGTAATAAAAATTACTGGTACTCGTACTACTAAGAGACTTAGAGTTAACATTTTGATATATGGTCTTCCTTTTTCTTTGCATATCTACCATGTCCATGAGAATATATCATTTTCTACCCAGAATTGGAATCATGAGATTATATAGTTCTATACTTTTCTTTTTCACTTAACACTGTATATTGACCAATTTGCTATATCTTGAAGTCTTTGAGCTTAAATGAAAAAAATTTAAAACATTCTGTTTTTATGATAAAGCTTTAGAATGCATAGCTTCTTAAGGCAAAAAGAGAACAACTTAGGTGAAGAAACCATTTCTAGTCGTTAGTCGCAAAGTGTATAATAAAGTAGTCCTTGGTTTTAATTTGTCGTACTGGTAAGTTAGTCAGTTATGATAAATTATACCTTTTGAGAAGGTAAGTATTGTGGATGACATCTTTTAAATTAAGACATAGCATAACAGTTTTGTATACATTTCATTTTTCTGTTTCTTTTCTACAAATATTATTTCTATATGGAATTTTAAAAACTCTATTAGAGGGAATTATTGTTTTAGCTTTAAGACTGATATTTACATTGAAATTTATACATCCTATCTTTAACTTTGTATCAGTAAGCAGTCTTAACCAACTGAATGATTGCATCAAGCCTAAATAATTAACCATATCAGAAAACATGCAATTAATAATGAACAGATTGTTAGATACTTCCTTCTAGCACTACAATCATTTTAAAAAGAAAACATTTGGAATGTTTTTTTCATTTAAAATGTATTTCATCTGCCAAAAAACACAAATGTGGTTTTCTTAACCTTGAGCACTGAAACATACATGTGCAGGAGGGAAGCCTTCTTCTATTGCCAGCTACTTAGTTACTGGAGTGAGTAGGATTGTTTTCCCACTACCTGACTCCTTCTGGTACCTCGATGCTGATGGTATTCTGCATTTATTTATACAGCATTTTGCAGAATTTCAAGAAGACAAGTTCTGAGAAGTTCTTAGAAATTAGAAAAAAATGGATGAGGGACAATACAACAACAGTTATTCATATTTGGAGATTTGGAGGAGAAAGGTAAAGGAGGCCAGAAAAAGAGGAAATAGGAGAATCTCTTATTTCAGGCAAGGGAGAAGAGTATTAAGGAGGATGTGATTGATGCCTTTTTATGAACATTTGCTGTTTTTTTTCCTTTAGTTTGGTTAGTATGAATAGATTATTAGATTTGAGGTCCTGGTTAACTTTCAGGAGTGTGATTCAGTCAAATGCTGGGGCAAGAGTCAATTACTGAGGGACCAAGGAGTGAATGAATGAATGGATGGCAAGTAGAGACATGGGAGCAGCATGAGTAGACAAGGAAAAGTGTGTGTGTGTGTGTGTGTGCGTGCGCGCGCGTGTGCGCGCGCACGCATGCAAAGATCTCAGGGACCAGGGAAGATTATGTTAGGATGAGGAGACTTAATCTGATTTTAGGATGAGAGGAAGGACTCTGAGTAGGTGGCTAAAGATGTAAGGAATTGGGCCAAGGGTCATAAATAATGAGACAAGGCACTAGTGAGGTAGAAGGGGATGTGATTGAGGGTGGAAGTGCAGCCATCAGACACAGGAAAAACAGATTAAAGTATATTCTGTTTATAAAATGCTCATGCTTGAACATCAAGCACTGTATTTTAAAAGCCCATCACATTCTGCACAGAAGCAATATGAAGCATTTTATATGGCTGTCAGCCTTTGGCAGGGCCAGCAGGTTGAAAGGCAGCAGCCATTTTGCTGGACAACGTTTGGTTCAGAAGTGCTGGTTAACTCTGGTGGTAGTGCAGTTGCTCACAAAGTATTTAGAAGCCTCTTAGCAGCTGTGCTTGGACCTGCTCTAAAAACAATTTAGAGTGAAACTAATTACTGAATTATTTTACCCAGCTTAAAAAATTTGTAGTAAAATATTCATAAAATTTACTATTTTAACTATTTTTAGGTGGCATTAAGTGCATTCATATTATTCTGCAATTATCACCACTGTCCATCTCTCGAACTTTTCACCATCCCAAACTGAAACTCCATGCCTATTTAAACAGGAACTCCCTATTATTCCCTCCCTTCTAGCCTCAGGAAATCACCAGTCTACTTTCTGTTTCCTTAAATCATACTATTGTTAGGTACCTCATATAAGTAGAATCCTACAGTATTTCTCCTTTTGTTTCTGGCTTCTTTCACATAGCATAGTGTCTTCTCGGTTCATTCAGGTTGTAACATTTATCAGAATTTCATTCTCTTTTAAGGCTGAATAATATTCTTTTGTATGTCTATACCACATTTTATTTATTCATTCATCTGTTGGTGGACACTGGGATTGTTTTCACTTTTTGATTATTATGAATAATGCTGCTTTGAACACAAGTATATAAGTATCTATTAAATCTCTGCTTTTCATTCTTCTGGGTATTTACCCAGAAATGGAATTGCTGGATCATATGGCAGTTCTAGGCTTAGTTATTTGAGAAGCCACCATATTGTTTCCTACAGCTCACCAACCCTATTTTTAAATTAGACATGCAGGATACGTAGGCGTACAGGTTACATAATGTTTTTATTCTAGGTCTTATTATAGAACTCAGCTGGGCATGGTGGTGCATGCCTATAGTCCTAGCCATTGAGAGGCTGAGTCAGGAGGGTTGCTTAAACTCAGGAGTTTGAGGCCACCAGCAAGACAAAATTTCAAAAGCAAAACAAAATAAAGATTTATGGAACTCATGAGATTCAAGAAAATCACATTTCTGTGTTTAGAGTGAATCACATACCATACCAGGAAGGTAATTGACTTATTTGCTTAAAGATCTTCATAGAAGAAAATAATTTTATATAATAATCCTTAATAGTTTTATATCTTTCTCATAGAACATATTGAGTAAGGCTATTAGCAGTCTTGGCACATGTGATACAGAGTCTATCAAATATTTTTCACAAATCAAATAGTTCGTTTGAACTATCTTTATTCATAAAGCATTTTGTGTTTATTTTTCTTCACTTGTTAAACATCTGGTTGTTTTAAGAAGCTTGACCTAAATTCTGTGCTTTTGAACCGGTAAAGGTTACATGCGTCATACCCCAATTCTTTGACTGATGTCAACATATAATATTTGAAATTTTATTCCAACAATTTTATTTCATATTAAAATTAATGGCAGTTTTCTTTCTCATTTATGAATGTGTATTTGAAATATTATTATTTCCAGTGGGAACCTTTTGTAACATATTTAATGGAAATTTCTAAGATAAACATTAGGCATGACAAAGAAAACAAAAAGACAGCCTTCTTCTAATGTTAAAACAAATATATGAGGCAAAGAAGTGGAAAATATGAATTATTCTCTTGATTTTAGAATATTTCATGGTTTTTCTTTAGAGATATTAGTAGAAAGTGCCTCATAGTTTCTTCTAATAGCTTTTTATTTGACATGAAGCATTTTAAGACTTGACCTCTTGGCTGCTATAATTATTTGGGAAATAACTGTGATGTCTTTATTTATTGACATATTTTCTGTAAACTATAGGATGTTTCACGTTTGGCATATGGAATACTTTTTTTCCCTATAACTTTTTTTCTTTGCCTCAAAAAAGGACAATGACATTTGACTTATTTTAATTTCTTGTGCTTTGGGGGTCTTATTGAGGAAATTTCTACCAATGCCTATATGTTGGAGCATTGGTCCTATGCCTGCTTCTAGTAATTGCAGAGTCTCTGGTCTAATTTCTAGGTCTTTGATCCATCTTGAGTTGACTCTTGTGCAGGGTGAGAGGTTGGGGTTTAGTTCCATTTTCCTTCAAATGGATAACCAGTTTTCCCAACACCATTTGTTGAAAAGGCTGTCTTTTCTCCAGTGTATATTTTTGGCACCTTTGTTAAAAATCAATTGGCCGTAAGTGTGTGGATTTATTTCTGAATCTTCTGTTCCATTGGTCTATGTGTCTGTTTTTGTGCCAATACCATGCTGTTTTTATTACTATAGCTTTGTAGTGTAGTTTGAATTCAGGCATCGTGATGCTTCCTCAATGGTTCTTATTGCTGAGAATTGCTTTTGTTATTCTGGGTCTTTTGTTTTTCCATATGAATTTTAGGACTGATTGGAGAGGGTATAGAGAAGGAAGGCAGGTGGAGGGAGGGACACTTGATGAGGGAAACATCAATTGACACTAGGTACAGATACAAAATTAACAATGCCAATCTTAATAATATTTATGAGGAAGAGGAGGTAGTGGGGTGGGAGCCAGGAAGCTCACCAAGTGCTATGTGCATTTACATCTCTATCACTCTGAACTTCATTACAATATATGATTGCAATGCACCAATAGAAATGAAAAACAAGTAAAATGAATTCATTAATCTCTGATAGTCATAGATTTAGTTTTGTGCTTTTGTGTCTTTTTAAATTTGCTTTCCCTAGGCAGATCCAGTTCTTGATACCCATTTTTATATTCCATTATGAAGAATTTTTCTGAAATTTTGTTTCATCACAAATTGAAACTTCCATTGTGTTTATAAATATATGAGTCTTTTCATGGTATTTTATGTGATATTTCATGGCATTTTACATATTATATTATTACTATTATTATTGGTACTGGGGATTGAACCCAAGGGCATTTTTCCTTCAAGTTATACCCCTTCCCCTTTTTATGTTCTATTTTGAAACAAGGTCTTCTTAATATTCCATTTTATATTTCATTATATTCTATTATGAAGAATTTTTCTGAAATTTTGTTTCATCACAAATTGAAACTTCCATTGTGTTTGTAAATATATGTGATTCTTTCATAGTTTTTACATATTATATTATTATTATTATTTTTGGTACTGTGGATCAAACCCAAAGACATTTTCCTCCGAGTTACACCCCTGCCCTTTTTTTATGTTTTATTTTGAAACAGGGTCTCGCTAAGTTGTTGAGGCTGGTCTTGAACCTGAGATCCTCCTGTCTCATATTATTTAAATATCTTAGTGTAACTCTATAGTGTTTACAATTTGTGGGGTTCAGTTTACAAAATAGTTCTTTGGTTGTAATTTTGTGGTTTTTTTTGATGATTTAGCTCCCTTTTTCCCCTAGATAGTGTAACACACAAACATTGTATGTCAGAAATACCATAACTTGGATAATATGCAGCAGTACATATGCAAAATAAATTTTTAAATTTTATTTAATTAATTGTTTAATTTTTGTGGTGCTTTGGATTGAACCTAAGGCCTCTTGCATATTAGGCAAGCACTCTACTAGTGAGCTGTATCCCAGTCCAAAATAAATGTTTAATTGCCATTTTCATATGTATTTTCCAAGTATCTTTTTGTTGGAGGAAATGAATTGATGGTAGATGAAGTACAAAATTTCCCGATAAATTTAAAAGAAATAAATTGTTAAAACGAATAAGTATGCATTAAACTCCAAACTCATGTTTATTATTTGAATTTTTAGAATGTAACATAGTGTTCTTAGCTGAACTTTGAGTATAGGGAAAAATAAAAAAAACCCAAACCTCTTTTTTTCTAAATCTTCTAGAGCCTGCTGAAGAGGTGGTGATGTCCAAGTAATTAGCTCAATGACATGTAAATGAGAAATTTTATGCAAAATATTTTTGAGTAACAGTTTCAGTAGGATGCATGATTTATGATACTATAATAAACTGACATCTAAAAATCTCAACTTAAATACCAGAGAAGTTCATCAGTGAGTCCTTAAGCCTTTTATTTTTACATAATATAAAATAATCTTTTATTTTCTGCTATCTTTGTGTGTATACATATAAACACATTACTAATTTCCTTTTCATATGAACTATTTATTGAATACATGGCATTTTCATTTGTATATAGCTATAATTAACTTTTTTTGCTTTGTTTCTCTGGGTGGGAAGTGAGATTTTTTTTCCTGATGAGTTTAGACAATGCTTCTAGGCACTAAGTCTCCATGTAAGGAGTTATCCTTTCTATTCATACAAACTGTCTTCTGATAGTAGGCAGTATTTCTGGAAGTCAGGCAATTAATAGAAATTTTATAAGGTTCTAGCCAAGTGTGGTGGCACATGCCTATAATCCCAGTACTTGGGAGTCTGAGACAGGAGGATCACAGGTTTGAGGCCAGCCTCAGCAACGTTATGAGACCCTGTTTCAAAGTAGAAAATAAAATAGTGCTGAGGGTGTGGCTCAGAGGAAGACTGTCTCTGGGTTCAACCTCCTGTAACCACCCCCCCAAAAAAAAAAAAGAAAAAGAAAAAGATAAGAAAAAGAACTTTATTATATATTTTCTTATTTGATTTTTCCTTATCCATAGTATATTTCTGGAAGCTTGTACTTGCTTTCCAATTAATTGATTTTTTTCCATATTTAAACAGTGTTGACTCACTTAAAAGTTAGTAAGCATCTAATTGAGCCCAAAGATTTTATATTAAATCTAATGATTCCTGTTTGTATCTAGATTGTTGCTTTTTATCATGAGATGGTTCTTTCTTTTTTCTGTTCTCTTCATTTTTATACAGTGAAGCAAGTACTCATTTTTAAATATTTGTCAACATGAGACCTATGAAAAGCATGGCAAAGTTATTATAAGTACAGTTATCTACTAGAGATGTAGGTGGGGGAGCTTATGGTTGGAGGCTGTTGGGAGCTAGAGCAATCTCTGAACACCTATTTGATCAATGAGTTATTTCTTGTCTCCTGTGAAAGGCATCTTGAATATGTCTTATCTTTGGATGCTTTTGAAGGGCCAGGCCATAAGCAGACCTTGTAGGAGGAAGGGGGTAAGTGAAGTGAGGGGAGGAGCAAAATTGTTTGACACTTGTGCTGTAAGAACTCTGTTACCTTCAGTTGGGTAACACAGTGCTTGATTCTACTGAAAACCCTATCTTGCCTATTCATTCATTGATTTTTGAGATATTTCCTTGACACTGTCTGTGTGAAGCCCCCTAAGAGAACTTGGTAGAAAGTATATTTTCGCTAAAATATCCACTTAAGTTTTGGATAACTGCTGCTTATTAGTCAAACAAATATTTTAGATGTAACTGTTTCTCCTGCCATTTTATTCTTTGACTAATTAGAATGTACAACAGACAGGTCTTCCTGTGTTTGAACCAACCAAATACATACATATGAAAGTTAGCTAAGGATATCTTGTAGGCTTTACAGTATAATCATTTAGTAAGAGAGGAGTCTTGCTGGGCCATAGAATCTTAGTGTGCTTTATGATTAGGTTCCTTTAATATATCTTGGTTTCTAGCAGAAGAGGTACTTCTAAGACTTCTGGCAAAGGAATTCATAATTAGAAATCCAGGCCCAAAGATTTGTTGTGATTTTGTAGGATAGATAGAGAATAGAAGACAAAAGGATTAACAAAACCCAAGATTTCTAACATTTGAAGAATTAAATTTAGGTATTTATTCTTACTTATTGCATTATGTAGGAGATAGATAAATCATTAATGAATTGAGGCTAATATGTCTGCAGTTAATTTGTTTGTTAATTAAATCTGATTTAAAATAAGATAAAAGGGCTGTATACCTACTAGGATAATAAAAAAACTCCAATTTTTTGTTTTAAATCTGTTTACATGAATCATAAGAGATTAATTTGGTACGTGTAATCAAGTAGCAGAAGCAGTTTGAAAGCTGGACACAATTGAAATCTAATTGGAATTAAATAGAAAATATTTATTTCATATTTCTAAATGAGGTTTTAATTAAAGTAAAATTGGCTCATCTTTTTTTTTTTTGACGTGTCTTTTGCAAAGGAAATTTGAAACACACTTCAGTTGATGGTTGGCTTTCTCTGACTTTGATTAATCACTTTTAAAGTAAGCAGTAGACCAGTACAGTAATTTTATAATTATACACAAGTGAGATTATTTGAAACCTTAACTTACATAACTGTAAAGGAAATTTTATATTGGTCTACTTTATATAATATGTATTTTTCTTTTACGATTCAAATACTTATAAGTACTAATTGGGAAAATGTTCTATTATTTTTGTAAATACAATATAATGTGGGAAATTTTTAACTAAAAATATTAGTTTCAAAGGCATTTAACTATTAATGCTGAAAACTTTAAGCTTTTTTGAAAACTAGCTGATGAAAGTATTGGATTAGTATTGGAAAGAATTCAACAAATGGAGCTGCCTATAAGTTATGATTCCATACTAATGAACCTATTTGTATTTCCCCAGAGCACTGCTAAAAATAAAACTTTGAACTATCTGAAAGATTTAAAATTACTATGGAATTTGATTATTTGTGATCAGAATAAAAGATCACAAATAAAGTGTAAGATTAAATGTCCATACAAATGTTTAACATTTTTTAAGTGTCAAAACTGATAAGAAAAATTATTTTCTGATTAAGTTAATAATTCTGATGAATGTATGCCTCATCTTACCTACATATCTAGAATCCTCACTTGGAATAAAGTACTTAACCTTTTCTGAAAGATTTGTATACACTCTTATCAAGAACATTAACCTATATGCAATGTCACCTATTTGTTAATTTCTCCTGTTCTCATTTCTTACATTAAGACTTTTAACAAAATAAAATGTTTTGTCACTGATACTGTGTTAAACAAGAAAGTGTCTAGGACCAGGCGTGGTGGTGCATTCCTGTAATCTCAGTGACTCTAGAGGCTGAGGCCAACGGATTGCAAGTTCAAGTCTAATTTGGGCAATTTAGCAAGACCCTGTCACAAAATAAAAAATAAAAAAAGGATTGGGATGTAACGCAGTGGTAAAGCACCCATGGGTTTAAACCCCACCACCCCCAAAGTGTCTTAATACTGTAATATATTTTTAAACATTGATTTACTTTTGTATATTGAGATACTTGCTTCATTCCTTTTAAGAGGAAAAGAGTACTGTGTAGTGGTAGAAGCCAAGTTCTTGTATTCTTTTCAAAACTAAAATAGGAAACAAAGGTTACTGGATTTTTTTTATAGAGGAGATTTCATTTAGTTTTTAACAATAATTATTATACCATAATTAGGTTTATGAGGAAAAGTGAGACTTTTCATAATATCACTAATTGTACTACTTTTTGTTTATGTGTTGTAAATCTAAATTTCTTTTGTGCTTGATTTTTAAGTTTTAAAACTATATAGACTCAGAACATAGTAAAATTTTACGGAAAAGTCTATTAAAGACTATACATGCACTCCTTATTTTGATTTGCTTTATATATTCATTCCATTTTCAAAACGATGCTGCATATTTAATGAAAGTTTTTTTTAAAGGAAGTGTTGCCAATCAGTCTAAATTTGTTACAGTTAAGATTTGATGGTCTGCAGACAATTTATAATCCTTTTCTTGTTATAAAATATTGTAAAATTTATAGTAGTATCAGTTAGAAAGTTTATGGAAACATTGTTTAAGGTGGTTTAAAATAGAACTAAATCTTTAATTTGAATTTGATGGCACCTGTTTTCATTTTGTTCCCTCGGCAACACCACTGGTACCAAAATTGCCCATAGACCACCCTGGTTTTTGAAAAGAATGAAATCATTCTGTTTTTTAAAAATTTCATCATTTTTTCTGACTAAATATTTAAGCATAGTCATAAAACATCTGTCAGAGTTTGTGAACTCACTTTGGAGTGAAAGAGTTTAGGACACATAATTCAAAGTTTTTGCATAAAAATTCCTGAGTAATTTTAGTTTGTCTTTCTTAGTTAAGCTAAAATTTTTATTAGAATTAGAAAAGTGAGTGGCAACAACAAGAGAAAACATATCTGGAATTAGAGAGCTGTGCTTTCTAAGCTTAGTGGAAAGCTATGCTTTCTTTCATTCATTTATTGAGAATTGAGATAAAATGAAAGATAGTATGATCCTTTTTTTCTAGAAGGTTCTGAGTAGTCAGTATGTGAATTAAGGTTTACACTACTGAGACATCTGTGGGGGAAACGTAAAGCTTACAGTGAGTTATCTTACCTTTTCTAATAGGGTCTGCACTTTTTCTTTCTTGTTTTGTCATTTATTCATGTGTTTGAGACATCATGAAATGTCATTCTGTCTGTTTTAGCTGTGAGCAATTAAGACTTAGAAGCAGTAAAACAAGTGGCTGAAAATTAGTAATTTTCCATGTCCAGAGAACAAAATTGGATGTCTTATAATAGGTAGACTGAGGCAGACATGTTAGATTAACATGTATTCTTTTGGCAATTTTCTTGATCAAATGAGATTTATTCCTGTGATTTCTAAAGGAAAATTCATATGGGAATATTTTGGTTTATAGAAAAAGAATTTGGTGTACAAATAATTAAATCGTGTTTAATTTTAATTTGCTTTGTGTTTTTTTTAGAAATGCAGATTATATCCTGCCATGGAAATATTTATAGGAGGCCAAATCCCTAAATCTGACTTGATTAGGTAGCCCTTTATACAGAATGAACAAAGACACTAAGTATTTGACATTTATTAAAAGTGATATTCTGCTGTTCTCTTTTATTATAAGATTAGTTTTTAAAGATAAATCATTTTTATTTATTTTTTTTGTGATACTGGGGATTGAACCCAAGGGCGTTCTACCTCCGAGCTATACCCTTGGCCCTATTTTTTTTTATCCTTTATTTTGAAACAGGGTCTCACTAAGTTGCAGAGGGCCTCATTAAGTAGCTGAGGCTGGCCGCGAACCCGGATCCTCCTGTCTCAGCCTCCCAAGTACTGGGATTACAAGCGTGTGCCACCATGCCCGGCTGATAAATCATTTTTCTTACTGAGGTACATGTGGCTGAATAATCATCCCTCTCTCCAAGGTTTTCTTATATGTAAGTTGAAAATGCCTTTGGGTGAATCAAAATTTCTTAGTATGATTTTTGCCATTTACCAAAACCATTGTGTCAGGATAAGGAGGACATTCTGGTTTAATAGAATGTTATTTGTATGAGGAGTACATTTTCTTCCAGGATAAACCAGGCATTAGGAAAAATTTACTTCTTTATGGTGTTCATTCATTTGCAAGGAACTGAAAAAATTTGTGTGAAATTTATAAGTAGCTTTTATAACCAGCTACTTCAGTGGGATAAAAATCTCCTGACATTTTAAAAATGTGGTTTCTGTTTCATCGGGTTGGTAGTGTGGTGAGATGCGAAGAACTGACTTTGAAATCAGACCTTTACTTTTAGCATTTTGTCTCTCTAAACCATGTACTCTCTTTGTGACATAAGTAAATAACTTAATCATCTGTAAAAGATAATGATACTACTTCTCAAGATTTGTGTGAGACTTAAATAAGAAACTAGTTGAAGGTGCCTGGCATAGTGTCTGACACATAGTAGAAAATTAGTAAAAGGTAGTGCAAATTCATCCTTGTAGTCTTTATTCTTTCCATGAATTTGCCTTCTTAGGGCTGAGTGCCCCAGGAAGAAAGCAGAGTATGTATAATCACATCAATGTTGTGTCTTAGTGGGATTTAGGATAGGACTTGAGATCCATGTTTCTAGAACTTTTTAAAAACTATTTCTTATATCTAAGCACTTGTAAGAGAAATCCCAAAGCCAGAGATGATTCTCTGTTACCTCTTAGTCAGTTATGCTTTAATTGAAGTTGTTAGTCCTTTTCATTGTGGAAACATTTTGATGCATGGTAATATAAGGTATCCTTGAAGGGATCACTTTATAAAACATCCATGTACATACCCAAACATAATAAAGTTGGGCTAAAAGGAGTTAAGACCTGGTTCGGAAAGAAGGCAAGCTTAAAACATGAAATATATATTATCTGACTTCTTATTGCACTGGTATTTTTCATCTATATTTATGAAATAATTTTAGTTTAGCAGATAGTTCTACATAAATTATTTTCTTTAATTTTCAGTTACTTCTATGATATCAGATAGGTACTGTGGTCATCATTGGACAGACAAAGAAATGGAGACCCAGAGTATGGTAACATCTGATCAGTCCTGTTGCAGTCCAGGCTTGTAATTGAACCCAGGGGCAGTCTACCTTCGAGCTGCACCTCCAGCCCTTTTTTGTTTTGGAACAAGCCCTCACTAAGTTGCTGAGGCTGGCCTCGAACCTGTGATCCTCCTGTCACAGACGTGCACCACCACACCTGGCCCAGGCTTGTAATTAATTACTCATTTCCTCTCTCTCTCTGTCTCTTTGGTAGTGGTAGTTATATTTTCATATAACTTTTTTTGTGAAGTAATTTTAAGAGTGAATTTATGGCAGAATACTGTGAAGTTGTTCTTCAGTTAAATGAGAATCAGTAGAAAGAAGTGAGGATAGGGCTGGTACAGATAAATTAATAAATGTAGATTGATCTGAGGGTGTGCTCCCTTCCTTTTTAGACATAGTACTGGTAACCTTTTGGGACTTAGGCATTTCATAATTAGAGTAATAATAATATCTAAATATGTAAAAGTTTTTACTATGTACTAACCACTATTCTAAGTGTAATACATGAATTTGAGTCCTCTTAACAATCTTATAAGGAGGAGGTACTATTGTTAGCTCTATTTTATATATTAGGAAAAGTCAAATCTAAAGAAGAAAGTACTACAGACTATGGGACCTTTCTCCTTAGAGATACAATCCACTATATAGTATAGTACATTATACTTTTGGGGGGTACTGAGGATGGAACTCAGAGGTATTCTACCTCTGAGCTACACCCCCATCCCTTTTTATTTTTTATGTTGAAACAGGGTCTTGCTAAATAGCTGAGGCTGGCCTCGAACCTGTGATCCTTTTATCCCAGCCTCTCAAGTACTGGGATTATAGGTGTGCACCACTGCACCCAGCTGACACTATACATTTTTAGGTCTTTTAGAGATTTTTGTAGTTTCAAAGGCTTTTAAACACACTTGCAAGCTATTAATAGTGTTATTTAACCTTTACTTTTCTTGTTTTCACTGTTTTAATCCATAGCATTAAAAAATTCTTATGATATTGTTACTTTGTACTATAAGGTAAAGCAAGTGTAATATGTCTCTTTCCTATATAATGGAGTTAAAACATATCAATCATAGGTCATGGTGTTTAATTTACTATAAGGTTACTTGAGAATTCTTATCAGAATTTGAAGGAAACTCATTTTGTTATAATAAAACTTTTGGGGGAGGGTATCCATATTTTTTCTGGGTCCTACTTGTAGTGTAAGAAATGTTTTGAAGAACAAACTACAAAAATCAGGAACTGCATTATTTTATTATTTATTTACTTATTTTTAAGTGATTATGAATTTTATTTCTTTAATTTAGATATATTCTTTGGTTATAGACAGTAAAAATTCAGTGACTTCTCTATAACCCTATTAATGTACAACCTGTTTTCTGCTTTGGTTCATTTTTTTCCAAACATTTATTAACCACCTATTCTATGCCAGGCTTTTTGTTTATATACTAGGAATGAAAAACAACCTTATACTCAAATAGCTTATAGTTCGTGGGAGAGATACATAGCAAATAGATATTTACAGTACATCTTGATTTAGTACTGTGGTAATTATGTCTAGAGTCTATGGGATGATAAAACTCAGTATTGTGGGAGTGGGATGGGTGTCTGTATAGGTGTTGAGTCCTGGAGAATAAGAATGTCTTTGCTGGTATAGAGATGGGGTGTGGTACAGGTGTTATTTTCCTAATCAGAGAAAGTAGCATGTGCAAAAGGAGATGTCCATCATTATGGGATCCTAAATTGCTCCCAAAGGCTTATAGCAGGGAATGTGCATGTAGGTCATTGATAGATGTCATGATACTGGAGCAAAAGTAATGGTCGTGTCATATGTCTAGAGTCTATGGGATGATAAAACTCAGTATTGTGGGAGTGGGATGGGTGTCTGTATAGGTGTTGAGCCCTGGAGAATAAGAATGTTTTTGCTGGTATAGAGATGGGGTGTGGTACAGGTGTTATTTTCCTAATCAGAGAAAGTAGCATGTGCAAAAGGAGATGTCCATCATTATGGGATCCTAAATTGCTCCCAAAGGCTTATAGCAGGGAATGTGCATGTAGGTCATTGATAGATGTCATGATACTGGAGCAAAAGTAATGGTCGTGTCATGAAGCCTTGCATGTTATGCTGGAAATTAAAATTTTTTCTCTCTAAAGATTATGGGAGCCATTGGAAAAATTTAAACAGAATGAGGAAATTTGATGTATTTTTGTTATGTCAGTAAGTAGTAGTGTAGGAAATGGATTAGGGTGGAGCAGGAATAAGTTAGGAAGACTCTTTAGGAGACTACCGATAATCAAGTTGAGAAATGATAACTCTAGATTTCAGTATGTATGATATATGTATGTATTCTTATAGTACTGGAGATTGAACTCAGCGACTGTGGTATTGGGGAGAAGGGAACAGATTCAAGAGATATAAAGGAAGTAAGATAAATAAGATGAGGTTACTGTTTCTTTTTATTATTGGTGCATTGTAATCATATGTGTTGATGAAGTTCAGGATAATAGAGGCATACATGCACATAGTACTCCTTGAGCCTTCCCCCAGTTCCCATCCTACTCCTTCTTCCTCCCCATTTTCCCGTGCTCAGCACAGTGATTGGCTTTGATAAGTTTGTGTATATCATGTCCATTGAGGTGTTTCCCTATTCAAGTCTTCTTGCCCCCTCCCATCTCCCTCAGTTAGGTCCCTTTCTTCACTCCACTAAGGTTTCTCCTTTGTCTGGAGTCCCTCCTGTGTCCCAATTTCTCCCTAGCTTCTTCATATGAGGGAGAACATCCAACTTGTTCACTTTTTGTGACTAATTGCACTTAGCATAATATTCACCAGTTCTATCCATTTCCCTGCAAATAACATAATTTTGTTCTTCTTTATGGCTGAGTATAATTCCATTGTGTATATATCCCATAATTTTGTAATCCATTCATCTGTTGATGGATACCTTGGCTAGTTCCATAGTTTGGCAATTATGAATGGTGTAGCTGTAAACATAGGTATGCATGCATTATTTTGGTAGTCTGTTTTCAATTCTTTTGGGTAGATAACCAGGAGTAGTATAGGTGATTCATATGGTAGGTTCATAACCATTCTTCTGAGGACCCTCCACACTGTTTCTGTATTTCTTTTAACTCTCTCTTTACTTTCTCTGTTCCAAAAGTGAGATAGAAAACCTGGTTCTCAAAACAGGTTTGCTGTTGACCTATTGTAGTCCTACTTTTTAAAAGTAATTTATTTTAATAGTAATTTATATTTACAATAGAAATGCTATATCAAGTTACAGAAAATATACATGCCCTGTCTTACATTTACCTATGTAGTTGTCTTTGTTTGGTGTTCTTTATTTCATCGTGTGGATTCGGGTCACTGGCTGGTGTCTTTTCATTTCAACCTGAAGGACTTCCTTTTGTGTTTCTTAAACCACAGGTCTTCTGGCAATGAATTCTCTGTTTTTGTCTATCTGGAGATGTCTACATTTTTTCCTTTTACAAAAGAGTGTTACCCAGGCTTAAGTGATTCTCATGCCTCAGCTTTCCAAGTAGCAGCTCTCTTTGGGATGTCATAATTTTCTCTTTATTTTTGAGGAGGGAGGTAAGTTCCAGGCAACCATGGATTCTGTGGTGATAATAAAGTGAAGAGAGGAGGGAGGGAAAGCCCTGATGTTGTGTCTTGACTTAGAATTCCTGATTGCAAGTTTTATGTTGAGGACTGCTTGCCTTGGTGAAGGTCTTCAGAGTGGGAGAGCTTGGCTTGCGACCCTAAAACTTTGGTGGGAGGAAGGATGAATAAGTATATCTGAAGGACTGATTCTAAGAAATAAATTTGATAGTGCTTGTCATTATTGATGTGGAGAAAGCTAGTGCTTGTCATTGACATGGGAGAGCTGTTATATTGCATTCATCAGGCATCCAATATTATTAAAACCTTTTGCTTTCCTATAACATATAACATACGTGCTTTACCTTTAAGATAATTTCTTTACCTGTAAGAAAAATTGTCATGCATATTTTCTATTTTTAGCCTCCATTCTTTTAAAAATTTTATTTTAAATTTTGGTAAAAACACAAAATTTCCCATTTAGCCATTCTCAAGTATACTGTCAGTAATGTTAAGTATGTCTTTGTTGTTATGCAACAGGTCTCCATAAGTTTTTCATTTTGCAAAACTGAAATTCTGTACCCCTTAAGCAAGCACTCCCCAATTTCTTCTCCCTCCAGTCCCTGGGAACCACAATTCTACTTTCTGTCTCTATGACTTTATTCTAGATAACTCATGTAAGTTAAATCATCCAGTATTTGTCTTTTTATGGCTGACTTATTCCATTTATCATAATGTCATGGTTCATCCATGTTATAGCATATGACAAGTTATCCTTCTTTTTAAGGCTAAATAATATTCATTGTATGTGTGCATCACATTTTGTTTATTTTGTTTATTCATCCTTTTCATTGTTTCATTTTGTTTTCTCTAAAAAGCATAGATTATCTTGTTTTTCACCCATTAAATTTCTGTGTCTCTAGATTTTTAGCCCATTTAGGGACATAAACTATTTCCCTGGCTTATTCTTTAGAAGTTGTATTAATGATATTTTCTGCCTATTTTGTAGCTATATTGCTAATTTGAACATTGGTATCTTAATTATTCATTTAGAAATCTGAGTTATTTTATTAGTTTCCTTATATATTTGATTGGAAGTTTTAAAAGAACCTGGAAAAATCAAAGCTATTTACACAGTTAGTATCGTGGATTAGAAAGAGCAGCACTCCCTAAACTGGCACTCAAATCTGACAATGAACCATGGTACTCACTTAGGAGGCAGTCTGTGTGTTTGTATAGTGTCCTTTGAAGGGTCCATTGTACGTACACACACACACACACACACACACACACCACATTACGAAACCACAGTGAGGACCATTTGTAAAGAATATGCCATGGTCTGGGTTTCCAAAACTCCTCTACGCACAGTGAAGTGAGAGGAATGGTTTCAGAACCATGTACCTTTATGCTTTGTGATTGTGAAACATTGACTTTTTTTTTTTTTTGCGGTATCGGGGATTGAACTCAGGGGCGTTCTACCTCC